>QRFJ01006040.1:0-43315 GCA_006176705.1 Cocos nucifera | reverse complement strand
GTGATGATCCCAAAACCTACAACGAGGCGATATCAGATATCGACTCCGAGAAATGGCTAGAGGCAATGCAGTCAGAAATTGACTCGATGCACTCAAACCAAGTCTGGACCTTGGTAGATCCACCAGAAGGTATAGTACCTATTGGGTGTAAATGGATCTTCAAGAGAAAGATTGGTGCAGATGGGAAATGTGGAGACATTCAAGGCTAGATTAGTGGACAAAAAGGTTATAGTCAATGCGAAGGCATTGACTATCAGGATACCTTTTCTCCAGTGGCTATGCTAAAATCCATCCGCACATTGCTTGCCGTTGCAGCCTATTTCGATTATGAAATATGGCAAATGGACGTGAAAATGGCATTCTTAAATGGATATCTTGAGGAAGATATCTATATGGAACAGCCGCTAGGTTTCACATCCAGTGATACTGATCACAAGGTTTGCAAGCTGCAAAGGTCCATATATGGACTTAAGCAAGCATCTCGGAGCTGGAACACTCGTTTCAATGATGTGATCAAAAATTTGGTTTCATCAAAAATGAAGAGGAACCATGTGTTTTCAAAAAGGTCAGTGGGAGCGCTGTTGTCTTCCTCGTATTGTACGTGGATGACATCCTCCTTATTGGGAATGATATTCCCATGTTGACGACAGTCAAAATATGGTTGTCCAAGGAATTCTCCATGAAAGACCTAGGTGAAGCATCCTTTATTCTAGGAATTAAGGTCTATAGGGATAGACCGAATAGGATGCTAGGACTTTCACAGAAGATGTACATAGAGGAAGTACTAAAGAGGTTTAGTATGGAAAACTCTAAGAGGGGATTAATACCCTTCAGACATGGTATTCATCTTTCCAAGAAGATGTGCCCTAGCACACCTGAGGAAATAGAACGCATGAGCAAGATCCCTTATGCTTCTGCAATAGGGAGCCTCATGTATGCCATGCTATGTACACGACCTGATATAGCCCATGCTGTGAGTGTCACAAGCAGATATCAGTCAAATCCAGGTGAAGAACACTGGACTTCTATGAAATGTATCCTTAAGTACTTGAGAAGAACTAAGGATATGATGTTGGTCTTTGGTAATGGAGAACTCCAAGTCCAGGGATACACAGACTCGGATTTCATGTCTGATATAGATGATCGAAAGTCGACATCTGGGAGTCTGTTTGTGTGCAATGGTGGTGCTATCAGTTGGAAGAGTTTCAAGCAAACCGTGATAGCAGATTCCACCATGGAAGCAGAATATATCGCTGCATCAGAGGCTGTGAAGGAAGCATTCTGGTACAAGAAGTTTGCTGCAGAAATCGGAGTAATGCCATCAGATGCCATTCCTCTATACTGCGACAACAATGGCGCCATAGCCCTTGCTAAGGAGCCGAGGTCTCATCAGAAATCCAAGCACATTGAGCGGCGATACCACCTCATCCGCGATTACCTCGAGAAGGGTTACGTCGAGGTCAAGAGAGTCGACTCCACAGATAATGTGGCAGACCCACTTACAAAGCCGTTGGGCCAGTAGAAGATTCGAAGCCCACCTTGAGAAGATGGGACTTAGACTTGTAGCCAATTGGCTTTAGGACAAGTGGGAGATTGTTAGATATATGTGCCCTAGAAGCCAGAATTGGCTGACACTTGTAATACACTTCTAGGGGCAAAATTATAATTTTGACTAAAATCAATAAAATGGGTTATTTTCTATCACATATGTGTATTTAGTGTCTGTGATACATCCTTTGAGTTAATGGTAATGATAATTCATATTTTCAAGAGTTGAAAATTTAAGACATGAATAATCATTATTAACTCATAAATTGCTCCTGACCATAGGATCATCACGAGGATGGTGATTGATCCAAAAGGTTGGTGTACAATCGCTTCTCTTTAGTAGATGAGTCTTGAGTCTACGGTGTGGAGACATCGGAGCGAGAGTACAGGTACTCGTTAGAGAACGAGGGCACTGAGCGTGACCACCTCGAGTAGTCATTAGGGAGTCTACCTTCTCGTCAATGACTGACTCGATGCTGTAGTAGTGTGTCTGGTTCTTTGACCTGAGGTGCATCGGCAGTTCACCTTGAGGGTGTTATAGTTTGACTACACCATTACTCGGTCTCCTAGCCATATGGAACCCTGAGGTGTATGTTGGCTATAGCATGTTCATTGTAGGAACTGGATGGCATCAAGATGGAATCTATCTACCTCGGTGGTAGAGGAGCAGCCCTATGATAATCATGAGAATCAAGTCCAGAAGCCCATGGCCATGGCAGAGTGAAATAATAGAAAGAGTTTCTATTTAGATTTTCACATTGGACTCGAATCGAATGATTACATCATATGACAGAGACTAGGGTTTGACGAGTTCACCTTAACCCTAATCTGATCGGGGCTCAAGATAGAAGAACTTAATCACACAGGTAGCTGCACCAAGAGGTTCGCATTCAGCTCTGATGGGTTGCCACCATATACTGCTAGGTGTCACTGGTGGATTTTGGGAGCAATTAGAATGATTTAGATGATCGATCATTCTAGCTGTTCGAATCAGAAGAGTTCTGATCCATCGAAAGGAGTTTCGATGATGTCGATGATAGAGATCATGACATATCCCATTACCATACAGAACTGAACCTAACTGGGTCACACAAATAAGGGTTTGAATCTGGTGATCATCAATTGAACTGATCCAGTTCAATTGATCTGAATGAGATTCAATTAGGTTCAAGAAAATCGTGCTAGCACTCGATTGAACCTAATGTTCTTCTTTTGCTATCATAAATAAGTTATCCTGTCTGAGCCAAAGGAGTTTGTGCTCAATCAGAGGCCTTCATATGGTCTGACTGGAGGTTGTCCAAGTCAGAAAAGGTTGTCTTATTTTATAAGACATTATCTGCCATTTTTGGTCACCTGCCATTTCTTATTCTTTGACTTTGGTCAAAAGTCTACCTTTGACTGGTCAAACGTTGACCATTGACACTTTGACTTTTGACCACATGTCATGCACCTATTGGAGAGCTGGTGGGGGCCTGTCCCCCTGCCAGAATCTGGCAAGGAGAAGGGTGCACGCCACCCTAGGCGTGTGCCCAAGTTGGAGGCGCCTAGGAGTCCTTGTTGGACAAGGACTCCATCTCCTTTTTGGATTCCAATTAGAGTTCTTCTAAGAACCAACTTTGACTGATCTTAGGCATCCTCTAAGGAGGAATCCAGGGGACTCTATTCCCACCAATCAGATTTAGATCTGATTTCACAAAGGGTTGTGATTGGTTGGGAAGAAGAGGAGTTGGATCACAGCTAGTCTATAAATAAGACCCTGTACCCAACTCAGATAGATATGAGATTGAAGCTAAGAGTTTCCATACGCCCCAAGGCTGCCTCTCCCCTCCTTCTCCATGCCAAACCACCTTCTCCCCTTACTCTCCATGTCCAAAAGGAGTTTTGGATTTTTGTTGGTGCGATTCAAGCAAGAGAAAGGCGATCAAAAGCAAGAAGGCTGCGCTGCTGCAAAGGACGACTGCTGATCTTCAAAAGGAGTTTTGAAGATCCTCTAGATCAGATCCAGATCTAATTTTTGGAGACGTGATAGAGAAGAAGAGGATCTCTAGATTTAGCCCGAGTGGATACCGGTAGAGGCCAGCGCTTGCGTGGCTAGATCCAGAACCTTCCGCTGCATACAGGATCATCAATAGGGTAATAGGATTACCCAAATTAGGAAAATTAAATTTGATTTAATTTATTCTTATTTATTTTATTTATTAAAATAATTTAATCAGATCTGAAACATCCCAGATCTGATATAGATCAAAGAGAAAATTTTTGAAATATATCTCTTGATCTGATCAGATCTGAACGAACCTGGATTGGGAAATCAGGATTTCCCTTCACCCTCATCTTGGACCTGGATCATCCTCCTCACGATCCTCTATTGCTCTATCTACTACCTCTTGCTCCTTTAGAAATTGCCAAAACTGAGCTGCTACCATTTGAGCTCGAAGATGAATTCTTCCTCCTGAGAACCTCGTTCTAGAGTATCGCTATAATGACCTCGTCTATGTTGATGGTGCTTTTTTCCACTAGACAAGCAATCACCAAGGACTCATATGAAGAGGAGACCGATGCTAGCAAGACCAACGCCCTGGTCCTCTCCTCAACTTTTTCACCAATGCTGAGAAGGTCAGTGAGGATCTTCTAAAAGTTGGATAGATGCTCCCACAAGCTTTAGCCTTCATCCATCTGTAGCTAGTAGAACTGCCTCCAAAAGAATAGCGTGTTGGTGAGTGACTTCGCCATGTACAACTCTTCGAGCTTCGACCACAGTACCATCAGAAAAGTCTTGCCAAGTACATGGATCACCACATCATCCACTGGGTATAAGTGGATCGTGCTCACCGTCTACATCTTGATCTACTTTCAATCCTTCACCTCTATGATGGCTGGTGTCTCATCATACAAGAGAGCATCGATCAACTCATGTTGGATGAAGACATCCTTTATCCTTGCTTACCATAAGAAGAAATTGCCCTTCCCATCAAATCTGTTGATCTCTATCTTGATTGTGCTTGTCTTCTTCATATTCTTCAATCTCTATCCACTGCTACAATCTACACTCTGGTACTATCTAGCTCTGATACTAATTATTATGGTATTAACTCGCTCTGATATCAAATTGTTCAAATTTTAGCTACTCTGATACCGCTTGTTAAGGATCTAGTATCAAATTATTATGATAGGAAGAAGAAAGAAATAAAATAAGAAAATAATCAAGTAGGTGGATCAGCTTAAAGGCTCACCTCCATGGGACATGCAAAGCTTTAATATGAAAGAGAAAAATGGGTACAAGAAAAGAACACCCACTCTTAACTCACCATATACAAATCTCTCTCAACTAGAAGCTACCCTCATAAAAGCTCTCTTAGAATTCCAAGGAGACCCATAGAAGCTACAAGATGCTCTATCCTCACAGCCTCCTCGTCGGATGCTATGCACCTATTGCTTCTCTCTCTCATGGGCTGCACATGCTCGACGCTCTGTCAAGCTCCTCTCGATGGCTGCTTGAGCCTCTCTATGTACCTTTCACGCTACATGTGCCATCTTTTCTGCTCCATAGCATCTTAGCCTTTTAAATAGGATGAGAATCCTCTTCTCAGTAGTTCATAAGAGTCCTAACAGAGATCGTTCTCCTAATATGAGTCGAACATGTTCTTAATGGAGTCTTAAAATATTTTTCGACCTTTAGATCATGACCACAACCCTCCATGGCCGCTGGATCCTATGGTTCACGTGCAACTCCTGTAGACTCCTTGGATTAATCATAATTCAAGTCTGAATAGAAAAAATTCTATCGTGTTCTATTTGTCTCCATCGAGTTAGCTCGATCAGGGATCGAGCTGGCTCGACTGTATCTCATTCGGACTCCTACTATCTATCTACCTGAGAGAGCTGGCTTGGCTATGGTTCGAGCCAGCTTGATCTCAATTCGATCCGACTCAATTGCATATCAGAGCCGGCCCGATTGTTGTATTGAAAACCGATTCTCTTCTTACTATGGATCAAATTCGAGGCATCAAATCCTAACAATATCAAATAGAACAAAGAAGAGTCCATCCGAGCTTATGTCAACCATTTCAACACCACTATTTTAGAGATCCAAAATTTGGACCAATTTGTTGCCAAGGCTGCTGTGAAAGGCAGCCTTTTGAAGAATGATCTTCTCTTTTTCTTGGATAATAAGTACCTCCGAAACTTCGCCGATATGTTGGCTTGAGCCAAGGGCTATGCCCAAGCTGAAGAAGCTTTTAAGCTTTAAAATGCAGGAGAATCTAGCAAACCTACACCTGAAGAAAAGCCGAATGAAGCTTGACTGCGTTCGAGAACTCCTCCCAATTGTAGACGGGCCTGAACTCTACCTCGAGCTCATCAACCAAGAAATCCGGACTAGAGGATGCAATGGAGTCCTCCCTCTAGAAAATTTCACAACTACTCTTTCCTCAACACTCTAAAAACTCAAGTGCTGATGAAAATTAAGGAGCAACTACCGAGGCTGGACAAGATGCGGTCTTATCCAAGCAAGCACAACCCCAACAAGTACTGCATGTATCATTATGACCATGGTCATGACACTGAAGAATGCATCTAGCTTCAGGACAAAATTGAGGAGCTAATCAGATGAGGTTGGCTGGATCATTTTCTATGATGTTGGTCAGAAAGAAGAGAAGATGGGCCGAGAGCTCTTTCACAACTAGAGCCACCTTAGAGAGAGGAACCATAAGAAGACCAACCCCCACTTGGGATCATCAACACAATGGGCATATCGATGGGAGAGACCAGTGGATTAAAGGAAATAGATCTAGGATTTCAGGCTCAGATTTTGAAACTTTTGAAAACATGCAGTGGAAGAGATGAATTAATATGGATCTAAGATTTCAGGCTCAGATTTTGAAACTTTTGAAAACATGCAGTGAAAGAGATGAATTAATCATATTAATTCATAAATAATATAAGAAAGAGCCCTAAATCTAGGATCCTATTACATGATTTAAGCATGCAATTAAACTAGAAATTAAAAGATTAGAAGAATACATGTTGATCATATCAATATCAAACTACACTAAATCAGATCTAGACATGAATCAAGAAGATTAAATCATCCTTATCTTTGCAAGTTAGACTCTCTAGCTCGCTAATCCAAGGTTGAGGTTGTTGCTCTAAGCCGCACATGCGTCTGACCTCTACAGGATATCCACACGAGCCCTCGATTATTGATTAGAAGTCCGATGGCTAGAAATCAACACAGTATGCTAGTACTGTGTTGATCCTTTTTCGATGGTCGATCTGGATCTTTCTTCTTCAAATCTTGGACTCTTCAATTTTTAGAAGATGAGGAAGAATATTTGTGGAGCAAATACTTCTCTCAAAAGCTCACAAAAGATGGAGGAATAGATCTAGAAGAAAATCCTAGAAGAAGAACCCTTCTTCTTCCTTATTTCTCTCACCAAGATACTATTGGTGTCTTCTCAAAATCCCAAGCCCAAGGCTTCTTGTGAAAGGAATATGTCCTACAAGCTAATCGAAATATGTATTTTGATGGAATATTCTTTATCTTACAAACTCATGTAATGATATTTTTCAAATAAATAAAGATATTTATTTCATCATATGCTGTATCTTATTTATTTATTTAATTAAGATTATGATAAATCATGTTGGTGCAGAATCTGGTCGACGCTGGACTGAGCTGGAGTTGAGAAAGAAGAGATCGCTATCGGTGACCTATAAAATAAAGTTCCATCTGGAGTTGGTGGTGGTGGCTCCGGCAGGACCCTCCGACGATCAAGTCGACTCTTCTGACCAACAAAAATGAAGTGCTCAGGAAAGAACTCAGCAGAGTTTTGAAAAGGAGAAGAGAGCTTAGAGAAAATGTATCTGAGGGTCTCTTTTCATAGATAGAGCCTGTAGCAGACTGATAGTGATAGCCATAACCATCTGGTAGTGGGCTACTCGGGACTGCATGAGGTTTGTTATGGAGAGAGAGATATCGTCAGACTGATAGTGGCAGCCATAACTGTCCGATAGTGGATCGCTCGGGGCCGCATGAGATTTGCTATGGAGAGAGAGATGTCGTCAGACTGATAATGATAGCCATAATCATCCGATAGTGGGCTGCTCGAGACCGCATGAAATTTGCTATGGAGAGAGAGGTGTCATTTATCATGATGTGCTCGTTCGTCGAGATTTAATAGCCATAATTTGGAGAAAGCAGGCATTGGTTGGTGAAGAACTTTGACATATATCAATTTCAAAGGATTTCGGACTCCTAAAGAGAATATGGCTAGAGAAAATTATCTAGGAGGAATACTACTTAAAATTTGAAAGTAATTCGTTGGAGGAATCCAGATGAAGTTTGACTGAAGGAGAAGTTCAAAAGGAGTTCGACTCCTGCAGGAATCTGACTGAAGGAGAGGTCCAGAAGGAGTTCGGCTCCTGGAGGAATCTAATTAAAGAAGAAGTTCAGAAGGAGTTCGACTCTTGTAGAAATCCGACTGAAGAAGGTCCGGAAGGAGTTTGACTCTACAGGAATCCGACTGAAGGAGCAGTCTGGAAGAAGTTCAGCTCCTGCAGGAATTTGACTGAAGGAGAGATTTAGAAGAATTTTGGCTCCCATAGGAATTCGACAAAAGAAGAGATCCGAAAGGAGTTCAGCTCCTGTAGGATTCGATTGAAGAAAAGGTCCAAAAGAAGTTTGGCTCTTGAAGGAATCCGACTGAAGGAGAGGTTCGAAAGGAGTTCAGCTCCTAGAGGAATTCGACTGAAGAAGAGGTCTGGAATCTATTCCCAAGATTCTCTTGTTCTTAAAGGAGTGCTCGATAGCGATCTCTCTTCTTCCTTTCTAGAGTTTTTTCTAAAAAAAAATGCCTCCCAAGAAGCTTCGATCCGACGATCAACGGCCTCTGCAGTTAGATCCCATCTAGACCTATCCACTCTCGCTTTAACGTCGGTAACTCAAGCTCTATCTACAGCCATGGTGGATGCGAAGCAGCTCAACCTTCTGGTCTAGTAGGTTCACGATCTTATGGAGGTAGTGCAGGCCATACATTGGCAGGTCTTGACGTCGATTCGATCGAAGTAGACTTCTCTGAAGCCTTGTAATCTAGTCTGAGGACGGTCGACTTGGGCTAGCCGATCGGTGACCTCCAAAAAAGGAAAGCAGAGGGTGGAGAACCCTTGCTTGGACCATGACTCAACCCAGGGGGAGCCTTGCACCCGTTCCATCAAAAAACCCTAGAGATCAACGATCGTGAAGATCTTCTAGATCAAAGGCTCTTGAAAATGAGCCGATGAATTGAAGAACTCCACCATACTTCCTCCTCACATGGTAATAAAATTTGCACTGACTCTCCTTTTTATTAAAAGATTATGCAGGAATCAATCCCACTGAATTTCAAGCTCCCATAGTTTGAGAGTTACGATGGAACCACCAATTCGATCGACCACCTGAAGGCCTTTCAAATAATGATGCTGCTCCATGGCATGCCAGATGCCATTTTGTGTCGAGCATCCTCGTCTATCCTCAAGAGAGCCGTCAGGAACTGGTACTCAACACTTAAGCTGGATATCATGTTTTTCTTCGATCAAATGAGCCATCAGTTTGTGGCTCACTTTGTCAGTAGCCAACGTTTGGGCTAAGGTTTGGATTTTCTAATGAATATCAGGTGGAAGGAGGAAGAATCTATTCGAACCTATGTCATCCAGTTTAATGCTGCTGCATTGGAGGTCTGAAACCTAGGCCAGTCTATTGCGATGGCCGCACTCAAGGGTGACCTTTAAAAGAATGATTTGTTATTCTTCCTGAAGAAGAAGTATCCCAGAAACTTTGTTGATCTACTAGCTCGGGCTGAAGAATATGCCCAAGCGGAAGAGGTCTTCAAGTTGAAGAATAAGGAAGCCACAGAAGAGAGGCAGACGGGCGAGTCTAATAAACCCACAGTTGATGAAGGGTCGAATGAAGCTCGACTGCACTCATGGACTCCCCTAGAGTGCAAGCGAGCCCGAACTCCTCGAGCTCGTCATCAAAGGAGCTCCGATAGAAGGGCACGAAGAAGTTCTTCCTTCAGAAGGTTTTGCAACTACGCCCCCCTCAATGCTCCAAAAATGCAAGTATTGATGGAGATCAATGAGCAATTGCCAAAGCCTAGAAGGATGCGCACTCATCTTGGCAAGTGCAATCCCAGCAAATACTGCCTCTACCATCATGACCATGGTCATGATACTGAAGAATGCATTTAGCTCCAAGACGAGATCGAGGAGCTTATCAGGAGAGGCCGACTGGGTCGATTTCTTAGACATCGGTCTGATGTAAGAAAAGATCGGTCGAGGGCACTACCGCAACCAAAACCACTAAGAAGGAAGGAACAACAAGGAGATCGACCACCTCTCGACATCATCAACACTATCTCTAGGGGATTTTGGCAAGAAGAGACTAGCAGATCTGAGGGGTCAGTGAAGAGACGAAGGACTGAAGAACCCATAACCTTCACTGAGGTAGATGCACGAGGAGTATAGTTTTCGCATAATAATACGGTTGTAATCTCTTTAAATATAGTGGACTATGATGTACATCGCATCCTAGTTGATAATGAAAGTTTGGCTAATGTCTTGTTTTATGATGCTTTCTTCAAAATGTCGACCAATAAACTTGCCACTAGTAGGCTTCGCTGGTACTGCAGTACCAGTTGAAGGTGTAATTACTCTAGCTGTAGCTACAGGACAATATCCAAAATAATCCAGAGCGTAGATGGATTTTTTGATAGTAAAGGCTCCCTCCGCTTACAATGCAATTCTCGACCGATCTGGTCTAAATGCACTTCGGACGATGGTGTCAACTTATTATTTGAAGATGAAGTTTTTGATAAGTTATGGGATCAGAGAGGTCAGGAAAGATTAAGCTCTGGTAAGGCACTGCTACTCAATTACCTTGCAAAAGGAAAAATGGTCAGACCCTTGTCCCGTTGATGGGCTAGATGTCCGTGATGACCTTACCGAAGAACGAGGCTAGCCCATAGAAGATCTGGTGACCATCTTCTTGAATGATAAAAATATGGAACATATGGTGAAAATTGGCTCCAATCTGGAAGATGAAGTTCGAGAACAGCTCATCGCCTTCTTACGGAGGAATGCCGATGTCTTTGCTTGGGTTTTGATGGATATGCCTAGGATTGATGCCAAGGTTATGAAACATCAGCTGGCCGTTGACCCCAAGCATCGACCAGTGAAAGAAAGAGTTTGAGGCCATGCACCAAAAAGGCAGAAGGTAATAGCAAAAGAAGTCGATAAGCTTCTTAACACTAGATTTATCTGAGAAATCAGCTATCCGACTTGGGTCTCTAACGTGATCCTGGTCAAGAAAGCCTACGGCAAGTGAAGGATGTGCATCGACTTTACAAAGCTTAACAAGGCCTGTCTAAAAGATAGCTATCCTTTGTCTAGAATCGACCAACTGATGGATGCGACTTTAGGCTATAAGCTCCTCACCTTCATGAGTGCCTTCTCTGGCTACAACCAAATTCGAATGGCACCGGAGGATGAGGAGAAGATAGCTTTTATTACTAACCATGGTTTTTACTATTACAGGATCATGCCCTTCGAGCTTAAAAAAGTAGGAGCGACTTATCAGTGCTTGGTCAATAAAATCTTCAAGGAGCATATCGACCGCAATATGGAGGTTTACATCGATGACATGCTGGTTAAAAGCTGAGAGATTATCAATCATGTCGCTGACCTTGAAAAGGCTTTCGATGTACCTAGAAAATACAAGATGAAGCTGAATCCAACCAAGTGCGCCTTTAGGATAACCTCAAAAAAAATTTTAGGATTCATGGTCTCGAGACGAGGGATCGAGGCCAACCCAGAGAAAATTCGAGCTATCCAAGAGATGACCGCTCTGAAGTCCATCAAGAAAGTTCAGTGTCTAATCGGAAAGGTAGCATCTTTGAGTCATTTTGTCTCGAGGTCGGCTGAATGCTGTATGCCCTTCTTCCAAATCCTCAAAAAATTGAAAGATTTTCACTAGACTCAAGAATGCGAAAAAGCGTTTGATGAGCTCAAGAACTACCTCGGCTCGCCCCCTACTAGCCAAACCCGAATCCGGAGAGGAGCTGTTTCTCTACCTCGTGGTCTTCCTTGTAGTGCTAGCGACAGTTCTAATCAAAGAAAAGATAAAAGTACAACGACCAGTCTACTATATAAGTTGGATCCTAAAGGATGCCGAAACCAGATAAACAAAGTTGGAAAAATTGACTTATGCTCTTCTGATTGCAGCAAAAAGACTTCGACCTTACTTTCAGGGACATGCTATAACGCTCCTTACTGACTAGCTGATCAAAGCAATCCTTCATCAAATGGATGCTTTTGGAAGAATTGCAAAATGAGCCATTGAATTAACGAAGTTCGACATCAACTACCAACCTCGGACAATAATCAAGGCTCAGGCACTGGCCGACTTTATAGTTGAATGCACCATTTCAGATGAAGCCAAGCTTGAACAGAGCGAGATTGGCATCCCATGGTTCCAACTGAGCGTCCCCGAAGAAAGTGCCGACCTTTTCAAATATTTTTGGATTCTATACGTGGATGGTTTGTCTAACTCCACTGGAGTAGGTATGGGATTAGTCTTAGTCAACCCCAAGAGAGTCATCGTCGAGTATGTGCTATGCTTTAAATTTTCTGCAACTAATAATGGGGCCGAATATGAAGCACTGATCGTCGGATTAAAAATAGCAAGAGAGTTAAAAATAGATCGGCTTCAAGTCTACAGTGATTCCCAATTGGTGGTTGGCCAAGTTAGTGGTAGGTATGAAGCACCAAAGGAAAGTATGATGAAATACCTTAAGAAAGTAAAGGATTTGACTCTGGCCTTCGACAGTTTTGGCATTTGATGGATTCCGAGGGTAGAAAATACAAGAGCTGACCTCCTCTCCAAATTAGCCACTTCAGCTCCAGTCAAATTACCCAAAGAAGTATTTTTTGAAACTCTAAAATGCCCAAGCTTAGAGGAATCATAGTTCATTATGTAGATGGAGCTCGAGCCGAGCTAGATTGACCCGTTAGTTGTCTATCTTAAAGGGGGAGTTCTTCCTCGTGATCCGAAAGAAGCTCGAAAACTCAGGAATCAAGCCTCTCGGTATGTTTTATATGAGGATAAGTTGTATAAGAGGTTGTATTCGCTGCCGCTACTGAGATATCTCCGACCTTCAGAGACTGATTTTGCATTATGAAAAGTGCACGAAGAAATTTGTGGAAGTCATGTAGGAGCCAGGCCCCTATCATAAAAACTACTTTGGCAAGGATACTATTGGCCGACCTTGTACCATAATTCTATAGAGTATGTCAAAAAATCTGACCGTTGTCAGAAAAATGCAAATATACAAAGATAGCCGACCTTCGAGCTTACTCCACTAAGCGCACCTTGGCCATTTGCGTAGTGAAGAATGGATATACTTGGTCCTTTTCCAACGACATTCGGACAATGGAAGTTTCTTATGGTCGCGATCGACTACTTCACTAAATGGATCGAAGTCGAACCACTAGCCAAAATTATCGAGATCAAGGTATAGGACTTCGTCTGGAAGTCAATCATCTATTGGTTCGGTCTGCCCCAAATTCTCATAATAGATAATGGGCGATTGTTCGCTGGGATGAGGTTCGCTGAGTTCTGCGAAGATCTAAATATTTTTCACCACTTCATGTCGGTAGCTCACCCATAGGCAAATAGAAAAGCTGAAGTGACCAATCGGATCCTACTGCAAGGCATCAAGACAAGACTCGATAGGGAAAAGGAGTCTGGGCGGACGAACTCTACCACGTCCTCTGGGCGTATTGAACTACTCAAAGGCTATCGACTGGAGAAACATCATTCGTCTTGGCTTTCGGAATGAAGACAGTCATCCCAATTGAGCTTAAGCTCCCATCAGTATGGGTCGTGGCCTTCAATGAGCAGCATAACTCACAGGACCTCAAAGTCAACCTCAATCTATTGGAAGAAAAAAGAAAGGAAGCCTAGATTCGAATGGCGACCTACAAGCGAAGGGTGGTCCGATACTATAACTCCAGAGTTAGAGGTAAAATATTCAGAGTAGAGAACTTAGTACTTCGACGAGCCGCCATTTCTCAACCTCAGAGCCAGGAGAAGCTTGCCCCAAATTGGGAAGGTCCGTATGAAATAGAGGAGGTCATCTGGCCCAAAACTTATCGCCTGAAGGAGCTTAGAGGAACAACGCTCCTACGACCTTGGAATTTAAAAAATCTAAGAATATACTACTAGTAATTTTCTATTAGGGATAAACTCCGCTTCCATCGAAGTCCAGTCTGATACATAGCCTAATGCAACTGGTAATCACAAAAGAGCTTCGATCGAGAATTCTTCCTCCAGGGGTCGGACCCTAGCCGAACTCCTCTGACAGTCGAACCTTAGCCAAACTCCTCAGCGACCGAACCTTAGCTGAACTCCTTCAGTGGTCGAACCCCAGCCAAACTTCTCAGCAGTCGAACACCAGCCAAATTTTTTTAGTGGTCGAACCCTAGCCAAACTCCTCAGTGGTCGAACCTTAGCCATACTCCTTCAGCGGCCGAACCCCAACCGAACTCCTTCAGCAGTCGAACCCTAGCTGAACTCCTTCAGTGGCTGAACTCCTCCAACGGTCGAACTCCTTTCGAACTTTTTCTTCAGTTGGATTCCTTCAAGAGCCAAACTCCCTCCGAACTTCTCTTTCAGTCGGATTTCTTTAGGAGCCCAACTCCTTTCGAACTTCTTCCTCAATCGAATTCCTTAAAGAGCCCAACTCTTTTCGGACTTCTCCTTCAGTCGGATTCCTCTAAGAGCCGAACTCTCTCTGAACCTCTTCTTCAGTCAGATTCCTCCAGGAGTACAACTCCTTTCGAACCTCTTCCTCAGTCAGATTCCTCTAAGAGCTCAACTCCTTCCGAACTGAACTTCTCCTTCAATCGGATTCCTCTAGGAGCCAAACTCCCTCTGGATCTCTTCTTCAGTCGGATTTCTCTAGGAGTCGAACTTCTTTCGAACCTCTTTCTCAATCAGATTCCTTCAAGAGCCAAACTCCTTCCGAATTAGATTCCTCCAGGAGTCCAACTCCTTTCGAATCTCTTCCTCAGTCAGATTTCTCTAGGAGCCCAACTTCTTTCGGACTGAACTTCTCCTTCAGTCAGATTTTTTTAAGAGCTGAACTCCTTTTGAACCTTTTCTTCAGTTGGATTTCTCTAGGAGCCGAATTTCTTTCGGACCTCTTCCTCTCCGACTGAGAGAGAGGTCCGAAAGGAGAACTCAGAAATTTCATGTATTTTGACCAATTCAAGGTGAAAAGGGGGGGTTGCTCCCTCGGCAAAATTAGGATAAAGTTGAGTGAAAAGGTCTCAATTCAAGATAAATTCATGAGGAAGTGGTATCTCTTTAGGATCAACTCCAGCATCGAGAAATTGGTTAATCAGTAAAGATACATGGATTTGGTGTCCCACCCAAGAGAGAGACCCAAGTCCTAGTAACCCTGCTAAGTGGTGATTCAACATAGATTCTACATCAAGAGGGTATCCTGAGTAATTGCAAGAATTGGGTTCATTGATATTCCTGGTATAGTATATGCTATCACACATACAATCATACTCAATTCGATGGAATTGTTTGATCTTAAAGGAGATCTTCTATAAGTCTGGAAGGAGTTTAACTTATGGAGGAATCTAACTGAGGGAGAGGTTCGAAAGGAGTTTAACTCCTGAAGAAATCTGATTGAAGAAGAGATTCAAAGGGAGAAGTCTGGAAGAAGTTCAGCTCCTGGAGGAATCCAACTGAGAGAGAGGTTCAGAAGGAGTTTGGCTCCTAGAGGAATCCGACTGAAGGATAGGTCTAGAGGGAGTTCGGCTTCTAGAGAAATTCGATTGAAGGAGAAGTTCGGAAGGAGTTTGGCTCCTAGAGGAATTCGATTGAAGGAGAAGTCCGAAAGAAGTTCGGCTTCTGGAGGTAGCCGACTGAAGGAGAAGTCCGAAAGGAGTTTGGCTTCTAGAGAAATCCATCTGAAGAAGAAGTTCGAAAGGAGTTTGACTCCTGAAGGTATCCAACTGAAAAAAAAGTTTGGAAGGAGTTTGGCTCTTGTAGGAATCCGACTGAAGAAGAAGTCTGAAAGGAGTTCGGCTCCTGAAGGGATCTGACTGAAGGAGAAGTTCGAAAGGAGTTCAGCTCTTGGAGGTATCCGATTGAAGGAGAAGTTTGGAAGAAATTCGACTGAAGGAGAGAGTCTGGAAGGAGTTCGGCTCTTGGAGGTATCCGACTGAAGGAGAAGTCTGGAAGAAATTCGACTGAAGGAGTTCGGCTCCTGGAGGTATTCGATTGAAGAAAAAGTTCAGAAGGAGTTCAGCTTCTGGAGGAATCCGACTGAAGGAGAAGTCTAGAAGGAGTTTGGCTCTTAGAGGAATCCGACTGAAGTAGAAGTCTGGTGGAGGAATCCGACTGAAGGAGAAGTTTGGAAGGAGTTCGGCTCCTGAAGGAATCCGACTGAAGGAGAAGTCCGAAAGGAGTTTGGCTCCTAGAGATATCCCACTGAAAGAGAAGTCCGAAAGAAATTTGGCTCTTGGAGGAATCCGACTGAAGGAAAAATTCGGAAGAAGTTCGATCGTTGGAGGAGTTCAGCTGCTGATGGAGTTCGATTGGGGTTCGGCCGCTAGAGGAGTTCGGTTGGAATCCGACCATTGGAGGAGTTCAACCACTAGAGGAAGAATTTTCGATCGAAGCTCTTTCATGATTATTAGTTGCATTAGGCTAAGCATCAGACTAGACTTCGGCGAGAGTGGGGTTTATCCCCAACAAATCTCATAAATTAGGACTATGGTTTTAGAGTTATGATGAGATCATACCAATGAGATCTAAAATCTTAAAACTCTAATTTTAAATATTTTTGATCGATGGAATATTGATTAGGGGATCAACATTTTCGATAAGACTAGCACATCCTTTGTATGCTCGATGAAGAGGGTGATTGATCTCACAGTCTCTTATATATGATACTAATACAAGGATGTGGGTGCTCATTGAAGAATGAGTTCACTAAATTGATTTAACTTGAGAACATCTAATGGAGTCTTATCTATATATCAATAAATGGTTCTCATAGTGGGAGTTGTACATATAATCCTTTGACCTAAGACTACCATAGAACCTTGTATGCATGAATCCAAATTTTGGTTCATACTCATTCATGACTTAGTCATGTATGAGATATGCTGGATATAGTGGATTGCATATGGAGGTTGTGAGTAGGTCAACATGGAATCGATCACTCCTAGTAAGAGAAGATCGCATCCTACTTGCTTCAATCAAATGATGTTTCAAAAAGACTTTGATCCAAGCATGATAAAAATTAGAAATTATTTCTAATATTTTATTAATCGAATCATAATTGAAGAGAAAACCTAATTTTCTGGATCAGGTTCATTCAGATCTGAATGGATCAAGAGAGATATTTCAAAAAAAATTTTCTTGGATCCAAATTAGATCTGAGACTTTTCAGATCTGATATTATTGATCTAATAAAAGAAAATAAAATAAAGAATAAATTAAATCTAATTTAATTTATCTTGTTGAGGATAATCTGATTATCCTGTGATGATCCTGATGTCTGCCTGAGGTTCTGGATCTAGGCTTCATTAAATAGACATACCCAGACCTTGATAGATCATTTGTGAAGATTATGAAGTAGAAATATCCACCTTTGGCACTTGAGCTCATGGGTCCACATACATCTGAATGTACTAAACTCAAGAGTTCAGTGGCTTATTCATCTTTTTCAATAAAAGATGACTTGGTCATCTTACCAAGAAGACAGGACTCACAAGTCGGAAGTGACTCACAATTACTAACTTCAAAATTTCTTCTTGAGCTAACCTATTAATTCTATTCTTATTAATGCGATCTAGCCTATAGAGCCAAAGGTAGACATTGGATACATCACTAATTCTAGGGCGTTTACTGGAGGATTGAACTACGTTAACAGGCATAGAAAGTAAATAAATTTTGTTATTCAATTGTCCAATCAAAATTGTAACACCATTCAAAATGACATTATAAAATTTTTCATTTATTGATATTTTAAAATCATTCATGACAAAAAGGCCTACAGAAATGACATTCAATAAGAAAGTTGGACAATAATGACATTCATTAACAATAACTTTATTTGAATTGATTACAAGGTTCATGATTCCTAAAGCTAGAATTAAAACTTGTCTTCCATCTTCAACGTTTAGGAATCTCTCACCTTGATCAAATCTTCTACTGACCAGCAAGCCCTGCATAGAATTACAAATATGATAAGGGCTTCCAGTACTAATACACAGGCAGTAGAATCAAGTAAAGAAAAATTGCAAGGTGTTATCATATAATTACTTTGCCCAGCAACCACTTACTTCTTCCTCGACCTATTCGAATCCAGGGAGGCAATGTATAGAGGATAGTTCCACTTTCAGTGCTCTTGCTTCTTGTAGAAGAAGCACTCTACTTGGCTCTAGTCGGGCTTATGCCTCTTGGTTTGACCCTGTGCAGTCATCCCAGCATGCGGCCGCACCTTATTTTTCTTCTTCTTGTTCTTCTTCCCTTTCTTAAAGGATCGACGATCAGAAGAAGATCCTCCCATTATATTCACCATCTCCTTGTGGAGTTGGTGATCCTTCTCAAAGTTCTGCAGTAACCCCAACAAGCCATGGTAGTTCACTATAGGCTTTGTCATTCTAAAATGAGTTAGGAAGGAGAGGAAGGACTTGGAAAAAGAATTAAGGATCACATCCTTATCGAGCTGCTCGTGCAGGGGAAAGCCCAACTTGCTAAGGTGCTCAATCATCTCAATCATATACAATACATGATTGATGACTGAGGCCCCATCCCTCATTCGAGCATTGAAAATGACAACTTGTTTTGTGCCTTTCAACATTGTTTGGTATGCCAAAAGAGTCATTCAATATTTGAAGCATCTCCTGTAGCTAGACATTTTCAATCCTGTGGCTGAACTCGTAATTCATTGCCGCTAGCATTATACATCGAATAGTAGTGCGGCCATTGAGCCACTTCAGATATGTAACTTGAATCACTTTCCTAACATTTGGGGCTGGCTCCTCAGGTGCTCAATCCGTTACCATATAAAGGATCCGCTCATGCTCCAGGATGATTTTTAACTTACGATACCAACTATCATAGTTGGGTCCCATTAATTTATCATTGTCTAACAATGATCGGAGCGATAGGTTAGTGGCTATGTCTGCACAAAAAGAAAAACCAAACCTAATTAGTAAATGAATTATTAATCCTAAAGACTTAGACTTTAGTCTAAAGGTCCTCCCACTATTTTATATGAATTGATAGCCTGTACCTTCAATTCGAGGAATTACTCTAATTCCATAGTGGGTACTAGAATCCACAAAGACTACACATGAGCCCAACTTTGGTTGGTCAACACATGTGCACCTATGGGTAGATTCAAAATCAATTATTTTTCTAAACAACTTCTAGTAACATTGATTTTGCCTATAGACCTAATCAGTAGGTTTTGGCCTCCGTTGAAGGTTCAGTTAGGTCCAACCATTAACATGACCACATTTGGTCTTATCTAACCAATAAATAATCAGGCTCGACTTTGGTTGGCCAACCTAACCACCATCAAAAAAACTTAACCAAATGATCATTTTATGAATGATAATTTCATTAGTCAATAATCACCAGGACTTTGGACCTCCAATGATCATTATACTAATGAACCTATTATCACTCAACTTAATGGGAGGCTATGATTTAGTTATCTATATAACTATTTTATTTTTAAGGATCTAATAATTTTAGAGGATTTAGTTAACCAATTTAAGAAAATTCAGTGAGCTAATTTTGATCCTTCTACTGACTTCACCAAGTCAGAAAAGAATCTAATCTAAGCTGGCATTAGGAGCACCTAAATCAATCAGACTAATTTACCTAATAGACATGGGTGAGCTCGAATCACCAAGTGATCTAATCAAAATCTAACTCACTAGGATGGCCAGGTAAGCGAGATCAGTGGTAGGGATATGCCATTAACTCATCAAAGATCGAATCAGTGCAAGTAGCTCCCAATTAAAAACCATTGGTCAAACTACCAAACATACCTTAGACACCATTCGGTTTATTAGTTTTAATTTGACCAACCTAGTAATTTCGGATTCGACTATGTAGCATTGAATCAAGTCCATTTGGTTCTTGTTAAAGGCATGAACTTGACCAACTACAACTATTGTAATTGAGTCTATAGAGTCCTTGACCTAATCTAAATTAATATTTAATTAGATTTGATCAATTACTCTAAATTAGTCCATCTTTTAACTAACCTTAGGTTTGACCCAATTTATGGACCTAATTCACCTAACCCAATAACCCACAAGTTTATGATTAATGATTTAGAGTCTTAATTCATAATTCTAGATACTAAATCATTACACTTAATTTTTAATTAAGTTTATGGGCTGAGGATTAGGATTTGGCATTTTGAAAATATTTTTAATTTTGAAAGATTCTTTACAACTTAGCATTGTTCACCAATTGAGTCGACTCATTTCAAAATTAAATCATCTCAATTCACAAACAACACTAGTTGTAGGGTTTAATCTGAAACTATGTACACTACATAATCATGAAATCATGAATCAAACTTTATCTAAATATGCATTCATGATCATAAATCAAATTAAAATCTAATATAATTAAATCATAAAAATATTAGATCAAATCTAGTAATTTCATGATTAATGATATAGATCAGCGATGTATTGGGATAACCTTTTCACTGTAGGGGGTAAACCCTATAGCAGGACAATCGACAGTCCATGCAATCTGAATTTTAATTTTTTAGATCAAATTACTCTAATTATTAGATCAATATTTAGATCAAATCTAAATTATTAATTTAAATATGCAAGCATATCATGTTTAAGGTGTCTTGCTCTGATACCATTTGTAGGAAAATAGTACAGAATTTGCCATGCTACTTTCGAAAAATATTTCAAAAATAGTAATAATATGGTAGAAAATAATTAATATAATTAATTATCTACTGATCATATCAGATTATTTAACCCTACACATTAGGATCTAAACATAATATGCATGCATACATCAATAGATCTGAAAATAAAATTATGTAATAAACTATTTACTACATCTACGTATTCAGAGCATAATATCTTTTCACGGATAGTCGATCACCATAATCTGAGTCCATCGAATAATACTCTGGTATCATGTCATAGCCGCACATATATTCGACCTCTACAGTTACTCCACACGGAGCTCCTGATCTCGATCAACCCCACTGGATGCTAGCTCCTTGTCGGGGCCTTCGATGGCTGATCATGATCGATCTAATCGATCGTATACTTTCTAATTTTTTAGATATTCTAAAAAACTAAAACATAAATATTGGAGGATGATGAAGATGTGTTTCAAATTTGGTGGCAATCCGATGCTCACAGCACTCGATCTCTCCACCCGAACCTAGATTCCCAAATCTAGGATTTCACTCAGCCTAAAAACCCTGACACACTAAAAATCCTATCATGCCCTCTTTGTGTTGAGTTTTTCCATGAAATAAGTTTTTATGGAAAGATAACTTTCAGATATATAATCCCTATTTTGATCATATCTAAAAATAGGATATCCTTAGAGGTAAAAATTATAAGAAAAAAGAGGCATAAAGGAAAAGAAAAGTCCTATAGGATCCTATTCACCTTCACTCTGAGATTTGTTTCACCCAAAATTGATGCCCAAACACCCTAAAATTTTTACCACATAATGCTAACCCCTTATCCTACATGCTTCAAAATTTTCATAATTTATTGACGTGAATACCATGGGAAAACTACATGGAAAATGATAAGGATCTAGTGGTTAAGAGGTTTTAACCACTCACTTGATTTCAAAAATATAATGAGCCTCTTATCCTTATCCAATGCCCCCTCCCTTGTGTTTAACATGTAGAAGGACTCTCATTCTGTGTGCACATTTTATTTTTTAAAATTGTTCATCAAACAAAAGGGAGGGCATGGGAAGCAGAGTGGAAAAGTCAAAAATGGTGGGCGCATGGGAGAATTTCAATTCAAACTTTATTTGACTTGGTTCTAATTGGTTTCAACCAAACCAATTAATTTAGACCCAATTAAATCAGATTAAACACAACCAAATTAGGCTTAGCCTAATTCAATAAAATTCTAATTAAATTAAAAATTAATTAGATCTACATCTTGATCAAATCAGGGTCAAAACTCCCATAGCTGTTAGGTCATCTCATGATCTAATCGGATCAAATCTAATCAAATCAAATTCAATCGAACTTGATCGAATCCTCATCACTCAATCAAATTAAGCTAATCAGCAATCAAATTGCTAATTAATTCTTCAAAAAATATCTGAGTCCAAATTGAATGGGTTATTGAGTAACAGAGTCCTATCAACATGAAACTCTTGAAGAGTCCTAAATCAGTGGGACTCTTGAATCCAGTGTCTCAAACGAATCAAACTCACAATCATAGAGTCTCAGACTAGTGAAACTCTTGATCAAAAAGTCCCAAATGAGTAGGACTTAGAGTTCTAATCCAGTAGGACTCTTGGTCATAGAGTCCTAGTCCAGTGGGATACTTGACCACAGTGTCCAAGATTATCAGGACTCATAATCAGAGAGTACTAGACAAGTAGGACTCAGAGTTCCAATCCAGTAGGACTCTTGATCATAGAGTCTTAGTCCAGTAGGACTCTTGACCATAGAGTCCTAAACCAATGAGACTCTTGATCAGAGAGTCCTAAACAAGTCAGACTCAGAGTCTCAATCTAGTAGGACTCTTGGTCATAGAGTCCCAGTCCAGTTGGACTCTTGACCATAGAGTCTCAGACCAATGAAACTCTTGATCAGCTATCAGATTAGATAGAAACTCCTAATGTGTGCGACCCCATAGGTCCTAACCGAAGTCGGAGTTGAAGGGAAAACCTAGTTTTTCGGGTCAGGTTTGTTCAGATCTGATTGGATTAGGAGAGATATTTCAAAATTTTTTCTCTTGGATCCAAATTAGATTTAAGACTTTCCAGATTTGATATTATTGATCTAATAAAAAAATAAAATAAAAAATTAATTTAATTTAATTTAATTTATCTTGTTGAGGGTAATTTGATTATCCTGTGATGATCCTGATGTCTGCCTGAGATTCTGGATCTAGCCACATAAGTGCCTGGCCTCTATCGGTATCCACTCGGATAGGATCTGAAGATCTTCTTCTTTTTTATCACCTATCAAAAAATTAGATTTGAATCTAATTTTAAAGATCTTCAAAACTCCTTTCGAAGATGTGAGTTGTCTTTTGCAGTAGTGCTGCCTTCTTCCTTTTCTTGTCGCCTTTCTCTTGCTTGGATCGCACCAAACTGAATCCCAAAAATTCTTGGGCATGGGTAGGATAGAGAAGACCTGAAGATGGCATGGAGGAGGGAGAGGGGCAGCCTTGTGGTATGGGCAACGAGTCAAGCTTCTCAGATCTTGGCGTAGATAGGGTTTTTATAAACCCTATTGCGCCATGTAGTGCCACATCATCTCGGCCAATCATGGCCTTTTGTGCAATCAGATCTAAATCTGATTAGTGGGATGACATCATCAGATCCAATCAGATGAGAGCCCCTCTGAATCATCCTTAGATAGCACCAAGACTGGTCGAAGATAAGTCTTTGGTGCCACCTAGATAGAAACCCTGAAGCAACTTGAGGCCCATCTATATGGGACTCCAAATGCTCTAACTATGGGCGCGCTCCTTCCTATGCGTGCACCCCTTATCCATCTACATTTTAGTAGGAGGACTAATCCAAAAATTCTCTCCTATGGGTGCATGACACATGGGCAGATGTCTAAATGTCAAAAGTCAATATTTGACCAAATGTCCGAAACAGGATTTAGCAGGTGATGGAAAATGGTAGGTGTTATCTCAAATTTATCTTATAAAATAAGACAATCCTTTTCTAACCTGGACAAGCTCTAATTAGATGAAATAAAGGTATCTGAGTGAGCCCAAACATACTTGGCTCAGTTGAGACAACTTTTTATGATAATTAAAGAAGAACATTAGGCTCAATCGTGTGCTAGCACGATTTTCTTGAACCTAATTGAATCTTATTCAAATCAATTGAACTGGATTAGTCCAATTGATGATATCCCGATCCAAACTCTTATTTGTGTGATCCAGTTAGGTTCAGTTCCGTATGGTAATGAGATACATCGCAATCTCTATCATCGACATCATCGAAACACCTTCCGATGGATCAAAATATTTTTGATTCAGACAACTAGTATGATTGATTATCTAAATCATTCTAATTGCTCTCAAAATCCACCAGTGACACCGAGCAGCATATGGTGGCAACCCATCAGAACTAAAAATGAATCTCTCGGTGCAGTTACCTATGTGATTAAGTTCCTCTATCTTGAGTCCTGATCAGATTAGGGTTAAGGTGATCTCGTCAAACCCTAATTTCTGTCATATGAATTAATCATTTCATTCAAGTCCAATGTGAAAATCTTAATAGAAATTCTTTTTATTATTTCACTCTATCATGGCCATGGGCTTATAGACTTGATTCTCATGATCATCACAGGGCTAGTCCTCATCTACCGAGGTAGATAGATTCTCTATTGGTGCAATCTAATTCCTATAATGAATATGCTATAGCCAACATACACCTCAGAATTCTGAATGGCTAGGAGAATGAGTCATGGTGTAGTCAAACTATAACACCCTCAAGGTGAACTTTCGATGCACCTTAGGTCAAAGAATCAGACACACAATTGCTGCTTTGAGCCAGTCATCGATGAGAAGGTAGACTTCCTAATGACTGCTCGAGGTGGTCATGCTCAGTGCCCTCATTCTCTAACGAGTACCTGTACTCTCGCTCTAGTGTCTCTACACTGTAGACTTAAGACTCATCTACTATAAAGAAGTGATTGTACACCAATCTTTCGGATCAATCACCATCTTCATGATGATCCTACGGTCAGAAGCATTTTATGAGTTAATAATGAAAATTTATGTCTTAAATTTTCAACTCTTGAAAATAAGAACTATCATTGCCATTAACTCAAGGGATGTATCATAGACACTAAATACACATTGTGATAGAAAATAATCCATTTTATTATTTATAGTCAAAATTACAATTTAGTCCTTTGAAGTGTATAACAAGTATCAACCAATTCTAGCTTCTAGGGCATACATATCTAACAAACTCCCACTTGATCTAAAGCCAATTGGCTACAAATCTAAGTCCCATCTTTTCAAGATGGGTTTCAATCTTCTACTGGCCCAACGGCTTTGTAAGTGGGTGTGCCGTATTATCTACGGAGTCGACTTTCTTGACCTCGACGTATCCTTTTCTGAGATAATTGCGGATGAGGTGGTATCATCGTTTAATGTATTTGGATTTCTGGTGAGAACTCGGCTCCTTAGTAAGGGCTATGGCACCATTATTATCGTAGTACAGAGGAATGTCTTCTGATGGCATCATTTCGATCTCTGCGGTGAACTTCTTGTACCAGAATACCTCCTTCGCAGCTTTTGACGCAGCGATGTATTCTGCTTCCATGGTGGAATCTGTTATTACTATCTGTTTGAAATTCTTCCAATTGATAGCACCACCATTACACACAAATAGATTCCTAGATGTTGACTTTTGATCATCTATATCGGACATAAAATTCGAGTCTGTATACCCTTCGACTTTGAGTTCTCTATTACCAAAAACCAAGAACATATCCTTAGTTCTTCTTAAGTACTTAAGAATACATTTCATAGAAGTCCAATATTCTTCTCCTAGATTTGACTGATATCTGCTTGTGATACTCACAACATGGGCTATATATCAGGTCATAACATGGCATACATGAGGCTCCCTATTGTAGAAGCATAAGGGATCTTGCTCATGCGTTCAATCTCCTCTGGTGTGTTAGGACATATTTTCTTGGAGAGATGAATGCCATGTTTGAAGGGTACCAAACCCCTCTTGGAGTTTTCCATGCTAAACCTCTTTAGCACTTCCTTTATGTACATCTTCTGTGAAAGACCTAGCATCCTATTTGGTCTATCTCTATAGACTTTGATTTCAAGAATGAAGGATGCTTCTCCTAGGTCTTTCATGGAGAATTCTTTAGATAACTATATTTTAACTGTGGTCAACATGGGAATATCATTCCCAATAAGGAGGATATCATCCACGTACAGTACGAAGAAGACAATAGTGCTCCCACTGATCTTTCTAAAAACACATGGTTCCTCCTCATTCTTGATGAAATCAAATAATTTGATCACGTCATTAAAATGAGTATTCCAGCTCCAAGCTTGCTTAAGTCCGTATATAGACCTTTGCAGCTTGCATACTTTATGATCAGTATCACTAGATGTGAAACCCAGTGGCTATTCCATATAGTATCTTCCTCAAGATATCCATTTAAGAACATCATTTTCATATCCATTTGCCATATTTCATAATCGAAATAGGCTACTACAGCAAGCAATACGCGAATGAATTTAAGCATGGCTACTGACGAAAAGGTATCCTAATAGTCAATGCCTTCGCGCTGACTATAACCTTTTTGTCACTAATCTAGCTTTGAATGTCTCTACATTTCCATCTGCACCAATCTTTCTCTTGTAGATCCATTTACATCCGAATTAATGGTCATCTTATTTACTCATAAGTAACGCATATCTGCGTGGACCCTCACACTCTCTGACGGCAAAGATTTTCCAGGAACCCTATTGGGTAGCTTAAGATCGACCTGATGCTTCAAATAGGTGACATCCTCGATGGTCTTTCAATGCTTATCATCTTACGTCCTAATTGACTTTAACCAATCTTGTTTGGCTAATTAAGTCGATATTAGCTCCCATGGATGTGGTTGTTTCAACCTCCAAGCCACGTTATATTAGGTTCCAGTCTTAATCAGGGGTGGATCACTGACCTGGTGAATGGTATCATATGCTAAACCCTAGTGATAACTGCCAATTAACTATGCTAAAGGGAAACATTATTGATTCTGGACTTTGGCCGTCTGTATTTAATGGATTACCAAAAGTACCTATGCTCAAGGAGATAAAGGAAATCTTCCCTCTATATTGATCTTCCGAAGGGGGATTAGGAGACAGGATGTTGGATGTTGATCCATGGCGATAGTATTGGCTCAACCCGATGCAGATAATCTGGATTTCTAATCAGGATAACCCGGTGAGCTCTGCGGGTAACATTGGGATCTTTCTCCTCTTTAGCACTTAATTTTTTTGTTTTCCCAATTAAACATTGCTCATGCCTTGAGATTACCATTTTATTAAACTATTGTGTTTCAAGAGAAGAAATAGGGGTCATTGTCCGACTCATAATGTTTTACATCGTATTCTTTTGGAAATGTAGAATAGTATTCAAGAGAGCCTATTAATGACTCTTTAGAGACTTATCCTATGAAATCGAGGCCTCTAAAGGGATACTTAATATTAAAGTCTTACTTGATCCTTGTCAGACCCTAACTTCTATTTGACATACGATAAAACAACCCCAAAAAATTAATTTGTGGGTGATGAGCTAGACTTGGTTCTCGTTTACCATGGCCATATCTGCACTCTCACGGTTATGGAGTAAGGAGAATAGATATTTAGAAGGAAACCCTACTCCGAGTAAGCCAACCTTATTGTTATGTAGACAGTAAATTGACGAAGACTATGCCTCCTACGACATAGAAAATTTCAAGCACAAGATTGGGCTTTCAGACATTGTGGAAGAGTGGGGACATATTCTAAGTTTTTGAACGCATAATCTATAGAAGGTATTGGGCCTCGATTCCCCTTCGTATCGTGAAAGTCCCCGTGAGTTAGGAGAATTTGGCTTGTTCCAAGATACAGCATGTGTTCAACCTAATTGACAAGCAGGACTTTTATGCCATTTCTGGGCGGTTCGCAGAATAGTCCAAGAATTTTTATTAGACATTTGGACTTTCACTAATTACTCACTTCGAATACATGATGTGCGATAAGTAACATTTCTTAACTTATTGCAAACATTTTGTTCAGTTTGTTTTCCTTAGTGTACTCTCATGTATAACTTCCTTTCTTTGGAGTTAATTTCTTTAGGTAAAATTCTTTGATCTAATTAATGATTGTTCTATAGAGTTTGAGAACAAATTTGTTTTGTAAGACTTCAGTAAAAGTATATCATTATCTAAATTACTCTCAATGATCAGAAGAACAGACTCCCCAACACAGTTTCAATGCGTCAGGTCAACAAGAGGTATTGATGATGAAAGTGGTTAGATAACGGAATTATCTCTAGCCGGGAAGGCACATTTCAAATGGTGTCCAGCACCACAGATTTCCAGCGTTATTCTGTACTAGTTATGAGGAGCTAAAGTTCATTTGAGTATCTCCAGTCGCGCCCGTGGTTCCCCATGTCCTGTAGCAGAAATGACGATTAGTCGGTTAAGCGTGAGATAATTTGCCGGTCAATGGTAAGACAACTTATCGATTCACAAATTGAGTTTATAGTAAGAACTACCGAATAAGTCAATGGGACGTCAATGCAGCACCGAGTGATTTTTTTTCAATTTGTTAATCTAGTTCTTGCTGACCACCCTGAAGTTAGATTCGACCCATAGTTAGTGCTAAAGTTCTAGCTGTCTACTCCTAGATAGTCTCAATTTATCATCCTCTCGGAGTACCTATCCTAGGTCATTTGATTTTTATGGCCCGCGCATTCATTTTTTGCTCGCATATTATATAAATTAGATGACATCAAACCTGTATTTACTAGTAAAGACCATTACTGAAGGAAAATCTCTTCATCTCAATTTTATTGGTCTTTTCATAAAAGGATCATATCCCTATCATTGTCCTAGAGAAGGAGACTATATTACAGAGGTCTTTATTGTGTGTCAAATATGATGAATACAGGAAATCTCACACACATTCATCTGCTATAGTCTCGGCGAGTGCCATTCTATAACAATCGCCTAAGTACTAAATCTATATTATTCAGATGGGTAAGTCGCCCTAGTAGGAAGGGTTGCCTACGTGCCCTAGCAGTAATCCTTGCCTCCTTATTTCTAACAGTAGGATATCTCCATCCTTAGATCCTTCCTGGTCTGCCTCAACGATCCTACATGAAAGTGCACAAATTATGTAGGCACTAGAACTTAGAGTTTCAGCATTCCCAAAACTTGGTATGTAAGGCAAAGATACTGGGAAATTGTATTTTAAGGTTAGATTCAATAACGAGCATCTCTTAGATAGGCGATCTACCTCCTTAATCAAGTCTTACAGTGGTGGCGTAGGTAATGCTATTTACTCTGCAGTTTGTTTCCAGTGGTCGTTCAGTGTTGTAATGAAAATATTTTCCTTTGTTCAGCGGCCTTCTTCTTTAGCTCTTGTCTTTCTTTTTCTTTCTTCTTCCACTTCTGGCCTTTTCATGGTACTTCTTGGCTTCGTTCCAAAAGATTTCTCTTGTTAAAGAGAGTACCGTTGCATAGCAAAATTACTGAAGGCCTTTAGAACCTCTTTATTTGGGCATTGAATTGTCATAAGGCATGGCAGTAGTGCAAGTTCCATAGAAATACCAACATTGTTTATAAGAGCTTTCGTGGCCATAGTAATGAAGTTTTAGAAAAAAGTATATTGAAATGAACAGATATTGTGGTTTAGTTTCCCAGTTTATTGATCTTTTCACCCTAATGTGTGATCAGTCTCAAGGGAATATGCCAGATCAGTAATTAATGATCTAAACTTTTATTCATTTGACAGTACCAGGAGTCAGGTGCTAACTTTATTCACTTCAAACCCTTTTCGAGCCTCATTAATCTGAATCCCGTCAAGCTTCTTGGTCCAAGTGCCTTGGATCATCATCCTCAAAGAAGACTAAGTGAAAAATCTTGGACCTTTTGTATCTGACCCCATCATAAATCACTTTAAGTCGTTGAATATTGTTAACTCTTAGTGACACCTGCATATATGGATTGCACGACTCTATTTGGCACCAAAAATCTCTTTCAGGCAGCGCTGAGCCAACTTCACTTTGGCGGGCAGCCCTCAGTTTCGTTGATATTCTTGCAGTGTTTGGTGTGAAGTCATCAGGACATCCGGTCCCACCACATGTTTATACTGGCTTGGTTTCTTCATCTACATGCAAATGCTACTGTTGGTTCAATCCCGCCAGATTTGGCGGTTCGGGTCTATTCAATGGTGATGGACGGGCTGATAAGATGAGGTATCCAGTTCATCCAAATACATGAGTTAATCTTTCTCATGAATCACAATAGATTTTGTTTTTGAAGTTCTAGAGCCAATCCTGTATAATTGTGGGAGTTCTGGTTCAGTTCTATCGTGGATGGCCTATTGACCCGGGATAACTTGTCGAGCGTAGTGGGTTGTCGTTGAATAGACCATTTTATATTTTTTTCCTATCAATGCAGAGTCAAAGTTTAGTATATGAGTATTGTAAGTTTTAAGACTTGGAATTCAGAATTTTTATTTATTAAAATTTATAGTTTTTTTAATTAATAAATTAGGCTATTTTACACTGAAGTTTTCATCTGGCATTTACTACACTTTCTATGCTGAGATGCAAAAATCCTTTGATTAATAGTTCGCCTCTATCTAATTACCTGCATATGAGAACTGGATAGAGCCTAACTGGTGGTCACACAGTACACGGCGCTTTTGGCAATATCGAGTGTTGATCTCAAATTGACATCATCACTTACGTAAGAGTTTTTAGAGTGATGGTGTGATTAGCCATATGAGCTGTGATAACTCTTGGCAAATTGTGGAATCTCTAAACAGGCTCTGGGTGCACCCCAAGATTTGGTTCTCAAATATACTACTGAGACTTAGCTCATACCACTGCCCGTGGATATTGAATATAGAATCCACCTCCTCAGTTCTAAACGGTTTCCATAAATTCTCCACCATTTTTATGCACAAGTATTTTGGCCAATAGATTTGTTCACTTGTATGCGGTTCTTGAGCCCAAATCACCATAGTCCAAAGTTTGATGATATTGACGTCACTCAGCCGGCATATTCTTTTATCACTTTTGGGTCCATGCTGCACATCAGTGCAGATGCTTCGTAACCAAAGGCGTTCAGACTATAAATGAGTACATGTGTCTGATCTATATTTTTGTAGACATTTAGGTACTACTGATAGCACTGCGATCAGTCAATTGATTAATTAGAGTCAATAAAAAACCTCCGCATATTATAAGGTGTCCTTTCTGTGCTGGTCAACGTTACTTATCTATAACTGCTTTTGGAGAAGACCTTAGACTTAATCTTTTCTCTATGGGAAGATTTGATTTAGCTTCTTTCAAAACTCTGAAGATCCATATCTCAAATTCTGTAGTCATAACACTCGAATTTATAGAATGACCCTATTAGGGAGCTGGTGGGGGAGTCTTGTGCCCCACTGGGCTTGCTCAGAAGCCCTGCGACGAAATGTGTGAGACACCTAAGGGCTGCAAACGATGCACCAGAGCGTGGGGTCGTGCACGATTATAGGTCCGCGTAAATGGAAGTGAGGACCGGCGTAGTGGTCACGTGTGATATTGGACGACCGAACTCTCCACCTCCCTTTTTCTTCCTAATTAGCAGAGCTCTATTCTCGTACATGTCAGAGTCCAGTGTGTGGAAGCTCCTCGAATTGAAGGAGCCCCATGAGAGGAATCCAGGTCATTTATTCCAACCCGGTCACGATAAGACTCTCACCAAAGTGGGTATATCCGTGTAGTCAGCATGAAGAGAAGAATGAATGTGAGCTGAAACCTCAAATCAGGCTAATATAGGAGCGCTACTAATCTAGACTTACTAACCGACTGCACGCGCCGCGTCCACACTTCCCTGGTTCTTAGTCTTAAATCGAGATACACCTTATGTCATTTGCCCATCGTGTGGCATCCCTGTCCCCACCTCCTCTAGAGTCTACATACCTTGCTAGTGCTCCTGTCGATTACCAGCACTCTTAAAATAACACGGCATCTAACCAACTCTAGATTCAGTTTGATAGTCAATGCCGAACTAGACCTAACCTAGTGAGTGGTGCGACTTAAGACCAAGTCAAAGCGAACAAACGCGAACTCTCTATCATAAAGAGCCATATGTCTGAGGAGATCTGCGAACTATTCCTTAATAATTATAGTGAGATGTAATACTAGTATGTTACTATCTTAATTCTTAATTAAGTTTTAAAGGGTTTTTACATAGCAGCAATACCATCGTCTAACTCAAGATCTTCTAAGGGATTTTCTAACTCTAGGATTATTTGCATAGGTGATAGAGAAGAAGAGGTTGGTTTTACCTTAACACAAGAGTAAGTGTTATCCCACAGATGTTTCGATTTAAGAGTGCCACAACGTGCAGACGGTGCGGCCCTATTACCTCGACTGCCATAAGGGAACCAACCCCAATTGAATGAATCCAGAGGAAACCTCTCGTCTGCATTAGGAGGGTTCCATTATTAAACTACTTTGCTCTTTTTGAGGGATGGCCAAGGGAATGCCTTAATTAGAAAGTTTATAGTGATTAGCAATCTAGTACTAATCTACCCATCATATATCTAATCATATATCTTCTGTATCATATCATGCACATTATGTTTTTGAGATCTAATATAATCTATAATCATCTAAGAGAGATAAATTAAATTGATCAGTGATCAAATTAAAAACATCTTATTCTTTATCTGTTATAAATTATTTGTGATATTATACTTAAATATTAAATCACTAAGTGCTAGCATAATAATCATGCAATTCTATCATATCTAATATAGATCAAACAAATATTAATCTAGCGTATATATTTTTATGATTTTGTTACGCACTTAGTATGTAATTAAATATTTTTTAGTAACAATCCTCAAAATATAATCAATTAAATAAATCTACATAATATATTAACATTATACTATATTAGAATATGATCTGCTAGACGACAACATGGACCGGGAAATCAGGATTTCCCTTCAGCATGGGTGGGCCAACCAAAGTTGGGCTTGCGTGCAGTCTATGTAGATTCTGTATTACTAGGAAATTAAGTAATTTCTCAATTGAGGTGAGGCTACTAATGAATAAATGTGGGAGAATTTTATACTAAAGGTCAAGTTTTAGGCTTAAAATGATTCATATACAATGTCATTGTTCTTTATTAAGGCTAAATCCTAGTTGCTCCTATCACTGTTAGACAGTGAAGACTTATGGACCCAACTCAATAATCGATCAAAAGTGAATATTGTCAGCAGTATGAATGGGTTCGTATTGGGGTTTCTGAGCTCATCAAAATTAGTCCAGTTAACCCAATCAGGCTACTTCTAATGTCTGGAACAGATTAGGAGAGATTCTTGCTTCCTTGACCACAATAACGAACAAGAAGGCAAAGTTGTATTAAAGATGTTATGATAAACACTTAAAACTTTTCTATTATGTAATTCTATTACTGGTATAGATACAGTGGTCTTATGCATTCTTGCATGATAGGTAGTGGAATGTACCCACCTAGTTTAGATTATTTCATTAAGTCTATTTTGACTTACAGGCTGGCATATGATAGAACATGATAAATGGGTTAGCTGAGAAAAAATCTTATGTCAATGATTATGAATCATATAGCCTATGAATCTTATCTTCTGGGAAAAGACAAAGTATCACCTTTTATGAAAACGTGAAAGGATCGATACCGTTCAGCTCCACATAGTATGTATGTGGACTTGACTTAGGCCAAGGAATCTAATATTATTACAGACGACATCTGGCATGGGTTCGTCGGGATGAATCATTTGATATTCAAATAATTCAATTGAAAAGAAAAACAAATGGATAAGGTATTAACTCTTCAATCAGCGAGGAGGCAATCTTATCCAGGAGTTGTGACATTTAGGGAGAGATAGGTTCTCTTCAGGGTTTCTTTTCAAATATGTTATCTAAAAGGAGAAATTAACTTTTAGACATGTTCAATCCCACAATAGGGTATACTGTCTGCTTGTTGCGGGTTTGCTTTGTGATTCATTTTTTCTCTAAAATTTATACCGAGTAATCTGTGCATGATCCTAGGGATATGATCGAGCATAACTAGCTCTTTCTCCTTTAGTTTGGAGTTGCAGCCTTAGGTGTATATTTGCAACAGAACTTGGATCCTAGTCCAAATAAGTGTTTAAGGAATTATTAATTTGCTATGCAGAACATAAGATGTTTCTTTAGAAAGAGTTCTAGGAGAACTGATGCCTATTCAAGTTGAACTTGTAAAAGTTTGATGGTAGAAAGAACGACATATTCTAATAAACCTATAGAACTAGATTTGATCAGATCAAATTTTGGAAGACCATTAAAGTGTCACCTTAGGTCCGATAGAGACCGATTAGCTAGATAGAACTCAGTGTCTAGATCAGTGGCGATATTGTGGCTCGATGAGACATAAGATCGATCACCTATAAGGATCGTGCAGTGGCTAATTCTGAGAGTGGCTTGGGCTATATCCTAATTGAAGTCTATGAAAATCATAGTTATGACATTAGTTGTATATAAAGGATAAATCCATTGGTGTTGAATGATTTTTAATAGGCAGATAGCACAGATGGAATAGGACATATAAGCCATCTGAGTATAATCTTAGGTTTGAACATACTTACGTAATTCTTGTTGAACAAAGCAAACCCCTGACTTATTGGAATATTTTGTAGTGTTATAACTTGATATGTTGAGATGAAATCTCTTAATCGGAATTTAGCATTCCAACATTGTAAAGATAAAGATTTAGCTGTCATCTTATTTACCATGTATTGATAGACCTGGTTACTCCTAGGTGTGACAGACATTGATCCAGTAGAGCATGGGGATTGTATTTTAATCCCTAGTATTGGATATACTATTTTCATGACTCAATATGAAGTACTGACTTAATATTGATGTTTTGATTTCAGTCGAACAGATGATAACAAAAGATTGCGATCATACCTAATTGTAGGCATGTTGGGAATGTTCCCAAAGCATTATCATCTATTATAAGTTGCATATATAATTTATATGAATTATAATTAATTAAAGTTTATTTTGATATTTTTCATCATAAATTCTGTTGTTTCTAATGAATCCTGTTATGATGAAGTCTTTGGACTACATGCCACAAGAGGATTTTATTAGTCATAATAGTTCCGATCAAATTCATTTTATAGGACTATATATTTACAAGGTCATTGTGTCCTATAGGTTATTGTCTCATAACCAAGGAGTGTGAACAACTGATATTGCATGCAGTAGATGTTGGTACTACATTGAACGTTGACCACCTCTGGGGGCTTTTCTCCTATCAAGATTAGCATTGAGATAATGGTATAAATGTCCTCCGAACCTAAGTCCACATGACTTCAGCACTCACTATATTTTGGTGTTCGGCTATCTGTTTAATTCAGTATGAAAGTTTTGGCTAATCAATACTGGAGTTGGTATATCAAGATGAGATGACCACTTCTGATTTAGTAGTTGTGTTCAGTTGTTATTTTATTTACAAAACCTTAGCCGATGTTTGTGAGGATCATGGCAAATTGCTTTGAGCACGACATGGATGTAGGATAAGTCTAACCCTGAGTCTATACACAAAGTCATAGGGATGATTATTACGGTATCCATATCTCGCGTAGTTTTAACATTGCAATTACAATTCAACCTATTCGGATTAGTACCTGCAGATGTCATTCGTTAGTATAAAATTAGATTTCGTTGCTACGACTATTAATAAGTTGCCCTAGAAGTCAGAATTGGTGCGAGATTATGTGCGCCCTAGAAGCAAATTGGGAACTTTTTATACACTCAAGACAAAAATTATATTTTAACTATAGTAATAAATGAATTATTTCTTCACATGATTTTAGTGTGTGATACATTCCTTGGGTTTATTGGCAATGTAGTTCTTATAAGAGTGAAAATTTTAAGACATGAATTTTATTAACTCATAATGCCCCTGACCGTAGGATATCATGAGATGGTGATTATCTGGAGTGGTGCAATCCTTCTTTATGTTAGATTGAGTCTTGAGCTTATTGTGTAGAGACACCAGACGAGAGTACAGATACTCTTAGACGGCCTAGTGACCACCTCGAGCATTCATTAGGAAGTTACTTTTCGCGATGATGGCTCGAAGCTATAATTGTGCTCTGGTTTCCTGACCTGAGGGGCACGGTAGTTCACTAAGGGTATATGTTTGACTACATATGACTCCGATCTCCAGCATTAAACTTCTGAGTGTTGTTTATTGTATGCATATTCATTGTAGGAATTGGTTGCACCATAGGAATCTACTATCCGGTTAGTGAGGAGTAAGCCCTATATGATCATTGAAATTCAAGTCCATAAGCCCAATGCATGTAGAGTAAATTAGGAAGGTTTATTAAGGTTAACATGAACTTGATTTAATGATTATTCATTGATAAAATTTAGTTTGATGAAGATACCTTACCTTAATTCATAGGGGCTCAAGTAAAGACTTATCATATAGTAACTGCCAACCAAGGGTTTCAATTTTCTTTATGGGTCCACATGTGCTAGGTTCATTGATGGATTTTGAGAGCAATTGATGATTTAGGATGTCATCATACGTTTCTGAAATCAGAAATTTTTGATCCTTGGAAGATGTTTGATGATGTCGATGAGAGATCATGTATTCATTACATAGAACTAACTACTGGATTCAAATAAGATTTTGATTGGATATCTCAATTGAACTACTTATTTAATTATTTGAATAGTTCAATTAGATCAAGAATATTTCTAGCCACAATGAGCCTAATGTTTCCTATTATCATAAGTTGTCTCGGCTGAGGCCAAATATGTTTGACTCACTCAGGTACCTTTACTTGGTCCAACTGATTTGGTCAGATCAAAAGGGTTGTCTTATTATGATGACATACCTCATTTTCTCACCTCTAAACCTGTTTCGATTTGTCAAACGTGACTTTTGCACTTAAGCGATCTACCCACATTATACACCATAGGAGAGAATTTTGGACCATCCACCTGTAAAGTAATGATAAGGGTAGTAAGCTGAGTTGCTCTATTGGATGAGCATCTGGTCCCTACCAATGGACTCAGTTGCTCGGCTCTACCTATGGCGCCAGACTATCTGACAGTCCACACTTAAGATGATCAGAGGGCTTATCGTGATAATGATCCACACAGATAGACGATGCACAAAGGCGATTATACATAGAATAATTCTATTCTTACAACAAGTCATGGGTCTTGTAACAAGTATATCTAATAAGTAGTGTTAATTTTTTTTCTAAATTTCTATGTGTACATAACTCTAATACTATAACTAAAATATGTACCTCATGCTTGACAAGAGTATTTACCTGAGAAATGCTTACTCCAATATTTGCTCACACCATAACCACAGTGTCTCAATAGCTATCACTCATCCATGCCAATGCTTATACTCGTGTGCAAGTATACTGTCATCTAACCCTACAGCCTCTCGAATAAAACCAAGTTATGGTAAGGTCTCCGCTTTTGCATGATCGATGGTTACTGCTCAAATGTCATTAGTGATGTAGAAGAGTCAAGAAGACGCAATGAATATATGCAAGACATAGTCTTACTCTGTGTCAAATTTAGACAATTCAAAATCCCTCGGAAATACCTGATTGTCTTAAGATGCTATTATAGAAAATTACAATATACTTCAAAGTACATAATTAAATAATTTAGGAAGAAATAGAAATATGTAAAAAATTATAAAGTTGAAATAGCCTAAAATTAACTTTTCACTGTATGGAGAGTAAATCTAATATATCTGAGTCTGATTAACTCCCGATACTAACTGGGATGTCCAACCCACTGTAATACTAAACAGTAGTTCTATGCCAGTGTGTGTGGGATACATTCTGATACAGCCACGTAAGATAGTAGTTTCAGTAATTTACCCGGCCTCATCACAATAGGTCAAAATTGATAATAATCATATCATAAAATCTAGAGATTTTCTTCTTTTTTATCATCTCTCCAAAAATTAGATCTGGATCTGATTTTGAAGATCTTCAAAACTCCTTTCGAAGATGTGAGTTGTCCCTTGCAGCAGTGCTGCCTTCTTCCTTTTTCTGTCATCTTTCTCTTACTTAGATTGCACCAAACTGAAGCCCAAAAATTCTTGGGTGTGGTTAGGAGAAAGAAAACTTGAAGATGGCATGGAGGAGGGAGAGGGGCAGCCCTGTGGCATGGGCAATGGGTCAAGCTTCTCAAACCTTGGCACAGACAAGATTTTTATAGATCCTGTTGTGCCATGCAGTGCCACATAATCCTAGCCAATCACGACCTTTTGTGCAGTCAGATCTAAATCTGATTGATAGAATGACATCATCTAATCTAATCAGATGAGAGCCCCTCTGAATCATCCTTAGATGGTGCCAAGACTAGTCAAAGATAAGTCTTTGGCGCCACCTAGGTAGAAAGCCCGAAGCAACTGGAGTCCCATTTGTATGGGACTCCAGATGCTCTATCCATAGGAGCACACCTCCCTAGGCTTACACCCCTTATCCATCTACTTTTTAGCAGGTGGACTGGTCCAAAAATTCTCTCCTATGGGTGTATGATATGTGGGTAGATGTCTAGGTGTCAAAAGTCAACGTTTGACCAAATATCTGAAACAGGATTTAGTAGGTGATGAAAAATGGTAGGTATTGTCTCATAAATTAAGACAACCCTTTTCTGATCTGGACAAACTTCAGTTGGACCAAGTAAAGGTACCTGAGTGAGTCCAAACATATTTGGCTCAGTCGAGACAACTTTTTATGATAATTAAAGGAGAACATTAGGCTCAATTGTGTGCTAGCATGATTTTCTTGAATCTAATTGAACTTATTCAAATCAATTAAACTAAGTTAGTTCAATTGATGATATCCAGATCAAAATCCTTATTTGTGTAATCCAGTTAGGTTTAGTTCTATATGGTAATGAGATACATCGCGATCTCTATCATCGACATCATCAAAACATCTTCCGATGGATCAAAACATTTCTGATTTCAGACAACTGGTATGATTGATCATCTAAATCATTCCAATTGCTCTCAAAATCCATCAATGACACCTAGCAGCATATGGTGGCAACCCATCAAATCTGAAAATGAACCTCTTGGTGCAGTTACCTATATGATTAAGTTCCTTTATCTTGAGCCCTGATCGGATTAGGGTTAAGGTGATCTCATCAAACCCTAATTTTTATCATATGAATTAATCATTCAATTCAAGTTCAATGTTAACCTTAATAAAAACTCTTCCTATTATTTCACTCTACCATGGCCATGGGCTTATGGACTTGATTCTCATGATCATCATAGGGCTACTCCTCATCTACCGAGATAGATAGATTTCCTATTGGTGCAATCCAATTCCTACAATGAATATGCTATAGCTAATATACACCTCAGAGTTTCAAATGGCTAGGAGATCGAGTCATAGTGTAGTCAAACTATAATACCCTTAAGATGAACTACCGATGCACCTCAGGTCAAGGAACCAGAGACACAATTATAGCTTCGAGCCAATCATCGACGAAAAGGTAGACTTCCTAATGACTGCTCGAGGTGGTCACACTCAGTGCCCTTGTTCTCTAACGAGTATCTGTACTCTCGTTCTGGTGTCTCTACACCATAGACTCAAGACTCATCTACTATAAAGAAGTGATTGTACACCAACCTTCCAGATCAATCACCATCCTCATGATGATCCTACGGTCAGGAGCATTTTATGAGTTAATAATAAAAATTCATGTCTTAAATTTTCAACTCTTAAAAATAAGAACTATCATTGCCATTAACTCAAGGAATGTATCACAGACACTAAATACACATTGTGATAGAAAATAATTCATTTTATTACTTATAGTTAAAATTATTATTTTGTCCTTAGAAGTGTATAACAAGTGTCAACCAATTCTGGCTTCTAGGGCGCACATATCTAACAGTCAACCAATTCTGACTTCTAGGGCACATATATCTAATAGTCGGTAGCACAGAAACTAATTTTTATACTAATCGAAGTGACCATCTAGCAATGGTACCTAACATCCGAATAGGTTGAATAATTGTAATTGCAATGTTCAAAACCTACGCGAATATGGATACCGTATAATTCATCCCTATGACCTTTGTGTAATAGATGACTCAGGGTTAGACTGTCAATCCTTACATCCATGTCGTGTCTCAAAGCAATTAGTGCCATGACTCCTCACTAAGACTATCCTGGCTAAGGTTTTGCTAAATTAAAATACAACTGAACACAACTACTAAAATCAGAAGTGGTCAATCTCATCTTGATATACGCACCAACTCCATAAGTACTTGACTATGCCCAAAAACCTTTCATTACTGAATTAGAAATTCAGATAGTCCGACACCAAAATATAGTGAGTTGCTTGGAAGTCACTGTGGTGATCTTAGGTCGGAGGGACATTTATATCCATATTCCATCAATGCTAATCTTGATAGGAGAAAAGCCCCAGAGTTGGTCACGTTCAATGTAGATGTACCCATACATCTTACTTGCATGCCATATCAGTGTCTCAACACTCCTTGGTTATGAGGACAATCAACCTATATGGCACACAATGACCTTGATAAATATTATCGTCCTAAGTAACAATGTATCATTTGATCGTGAACTATTTAATGACTAAATGACAAATCCTCCTTTGGCGAATCTAGATAGTCCTAAAGACTTCATCATAACACAGGAGTTCATTAGAAGACAACAGAATTTATGATGAAAAATATCAAAATAACTTTTATTAATTTATAATTCATATATAATTATAAATATATGGCCCAACTATCAATAGATTGATAATTGGCTTTGGGACACATTCCCAACAATTGCTCCTACAATTAGGGTATGAGTCGACATTCTTTTGTTATCATCTTGTTCCGACTGAAATCAAAACATCCATATATTTTAAGTCAGTACTTTCATATTTGAGTCACTGAAACTTAGTATATCCCAAATACTTAGGGATTATCTATACAATCCTCCAGTGGCTCTAACTTGGATCAGACTGGTATCTGCTCACTACCTTTAGTGAGTATACCAGGTCTAATCACATACATGGATAAATAAGATGACAGCTAAATCTTTATTCCTTACAATGTTGGAATGCTATTCCGAATTAAGAGAATTTCATCCTCAAACATATCAAGTAATAACACTACAAAATATTTTACCCAATAATAAGTGCAGGGTTTGTCTTTGTTCATAACTAAGATATACGTTCAGAACGTATGTTCAAACTCTAAGATGATACTCAGATGGGCTTTATATGTCCTTACTTTCTCATCTGTGCTACTCTGATCCTATTAAAAATCCATTCACATCCAATGGATTTTATCCCTTTAGATGATCAACTAGTGTCCATACACTATTGATTTTCATAGACTTCAATTAGGATCATATGGCTCCAAGCCACTTCTCAGAATTAGGCCACTGCACTGTATCCTTATAGGTGATCGAATCCTTATTGTTCTCATCGAGCTCAACATGATCGCCATCCTGGATCTAGACACTGAAGTATCTATCTAGCTAATGCGGTACTCTATCGGATCTCCTTAAAGGTGACACTTTAATGGTCTCCAAATTTGATCTGATCAAATCTAGTTCTATAGGTTTATTAGATAATGTCGGTTTCTTTCTACCAGTCAAACTTTTACAAGTTCAACTTGATAGGCATCAGTTCCTTCTCTAAGGAACTTCTTTCTAAAAGGAACATCTTATGTTCTTTAGCATAGCAGAATTAATAATCCTTAAACACTTATTGGACTAGGATCCAAGTTTCTGTGTGCAAATATACGACCTAGGCTGATCAACTCCAAACCTAAAAGTGAGAGAGTCTAGGTCTATGCTCGATCCATATCCCATATGGAGTCAATGCAACAGATTAACTCGGTATAAATTTTTAGAGAAAAAAATGATCACAAGAGCACAACCCTGCAACAAGCAGACAAGTATACCCTATTGTGGATTGAACCATGTCTAACAAAGTTTAATTTCTCCTTTTAGATATACTATATTTCGAAAAGAAATCCACTGAGAGAGAATCCTATTCTCTCCTAGATATGTCACAAACTCACTGGATAAGTATTTGCCTCCTCGATCTGATTGAAGAGTTTTAATACCTTATCCAATTTGTTTTTCTTTTTCATTATTGAATTATTTGAATATTTCAAATGATTCATCCCAGACGTACCCATGCCCAGATAGGTCGTCTGTAATGAAATATTAATGACTTCCTTTGGCACTTAAGTTCAAGGTCCACATACATCACTATGTGTGAGACTTAGAACGGTATCGACTCCTTCACGTTTTTCAGTAAAAGGTGACTTTGTCATTTTCCCAAGAAGATAAGATTCATAGGCTATGAATGATTCATAATCATTGACATCAAGATTTTTCTCTCAAGCTAACCCATTTATCATGTTCTTATCAATATGCCTAAGCCTGTAATGTCAAACATAGACATTAATGACATAATCTAACTAGGGTGTGTACATTCCACTTACCTTAAGTTCATGCAACGAATTGCATAAGACCACTGGTATCTAATACCCAGGTAATAGAATTACATATAGAAAAGTTTTAAGGTGTTATCATATAACATCTTTAATAAGCAACTTTTGCTCCTTTCTCTTGTTCAGTCTATTGTGGTCAAGGAAAGCAAGACAAATCTTCTTCCTATGATCTTGTTTCAGACATTAGAAGTACTATGCCTGATTTGGGTTAATCTTGGACTAATTGTTTTGACTGAGTTCAGAAACCCCAATACGAACCCATTCATACTACTGAACCAATATTCATCTTTCGATACTGATTATTGAAGTTGGGTCCAAAAGTCTTTACTATATAATAGTGATAGGAGCAATTAGGATTTAGCCTTAAAAGAGAACAATGAACTATTGTATATGAATCATTTTAAGCCTAAAGATTTCGAATTTAGTCTAAAATTTCTCCCATTATTTTATTCGAATTGGTAGCCTCTACCTTCAATTTGAGAAATTACTTTAATTTCCTAGTAGATACTAGAATCTACATAGACTGCACGCAAGCCCAACTTTGGTTGGCCCACCCATGTGAAGGGAAATCCTGATTTCCCGGTCCATGTTCGTCTAGATCTGATTAGATCAAGAGATATATTTCAAAAATTTTCTCTTGACCTTAATCAGATCTTGATATATTTTAGATCTGATTCTTATTATTTTAATAAATAAAATAAAAGAAGATAAATTAAATCAAATTCAATTTACCTGAATTGGGTAATCCTATTACCCTGTAGATGATCCTGATTGCAGCGGAAGGTTCTGGATCTTAGCCACGCAAGCGCCTGGCCTCTACCGGTATCCACTTGGGTTGGATCTGGAGAACCTCTTCTTCTCTATCACACCTCCAAAAATTCAGATCTGGATCTGATCTGGAGGATCTTCAAAACTCTTTTGAAGATCTGCAGTCGTCCTTTTGCAGCAGCGCAGCCTTCTTGCTTTTGATCGCCTTTCCTTGATCTGAATCGCACCAAACTAAGTCCAAAACACCTTTTGGACGTGGAGAGCAAGAGGAGAAGAGACTATGGCATGGAGAAGGAGGGGAGAGGCAGCCTTGGGGCGTATCTAATAGCATTGGAATTAGGGTTGGGCGCAGGGTCTTATTTATAGACCTCTTGTGATCCAACTCC
>QRFJ01006039.1:0-24499 GCA_006176705.1 Cocos nucifera | reverse complement strand
AAGGTGAACTATCCGATGCACCTCAGGTCAAAGAACCAGACACACTACTGCAGCATCGAGTCAGTCATTGACGAGAAGGTAGACTCCCTAATGACTACTCGAGGTGGTCACGCTCAGTGCCCTCGTTCTCTAACGAGTACCTATACTCTCGCTCCGGTGTCTCCACACCGTAGACTCAAGACTCATCTACTAAAGAGAAGCGATTGTACACCAACCTTCCGGATCAATCACCATCCTCGTGATGATCCTATGGTCGGGAGCATTTTATGAGTTAATAATGATTATTCATGTCTTAAATTTTCAACTCTTGAAAATATGAATTATCATTACCATTAACTCAAAGGATGTATCACAGACACTAAATACACATATGTGATAGAAAATAACCCATTTTATTGATTATTAGTCAAAATTATAATTTTGCCCCTAGAAGTGTATTACAAGTGTCAGCCAATTCTGGCTTCTAGGGCACATATATCTAACAATCTCCCACTTGTCCTAAAGCCAATTGGCTACAAGTCTAAGTCCCATCTTCTCAAGGTGGGCTTCGATCTTCTGCTGGCCCAACGGCTTTGTAAGTGGGTCTGCCACATTGTCTGTGGAGTTGACTCTCTTGACCTCGACGTAACCCTTCTCGAGGTAATCGCGGATGAGGTGGTATCGCCGCTCAATATGCTTGGATTTCTGGTGAGACCTCGGCTCCTTAGCAAGGGCTATGGCGCCATTGTTGTCGCAGTATAGAGGAATGGCATCTGATGGCATTACTCCAATTTCTACAGCAAACTTCTTGTACCAGAATGCTTCCTTCGCAGCCTCTGATGCAGCGATATATTCTGCTTCCATGGTGGAATCTGCTATCACCATTTGCTTGGAACTCTTCCAGCTGACAGCACCACCATTGCACACAAACAGACTCCCAGATGTCGACTTTCGATCATCTATATCGGACATGAAATCCGAGTCTGTGTATCCCTGGACTTGGAGTTCTCCATTACCAAAGACCAACATCATATCCTTAGTTCTTCTTAAGTACTTAAGGATACATTTCATAGAAGTCCAGTGTTCTTCACCTGGATTTGACTGATATCTGCTTGTGACACTCACAGCATGGGCTATATCAGGTCGTGTACATAGCATGGCATACATGAGGCTCCCTATTGCAGAAGCATAAGGGATCTTGCTCATGCGTTCTATTTCCTCAGGTGTGCTAGGGGCACATCTTCTTGGAAAGATGAATACCATGTCTGAAGGGTATTAATCCCCTCTTAGAGTTTTCCATACTAAACCTCTTTAGTACTTTCCTCTATGTACATCTTCTGTGAAAGTCCTAGCATCCTATTCGGTCTATCCCTATAGACCTTAATTCCTAGAATAAAGGATGCTTCACCTAGGTCTTTCATGGAGAATTCCTTGGACAACCATAATTTTGACTGTTGTCATCATGGGAATATCATTCCCAATAAGGAGGATGTCATCCACGTACAATACGAGGAAGACAACAGCGCTCCCACTGACCTTTTTGAAAACACATGGTTCCTCTTCATTTTTGATGAAACCAAACTATTTTGATCACATCATTGAAATGAGTGTTCCAGCTCCGAGATGCTTGCTTAAGTCCATATATGGACCTTTGCAGCTTGCAAACCTTGTGATCAGTATCACTGGATGTGAAACCTAGCGGCTGTTCCATATAGATATCTTCCTCAAGATATCCATTTAAGAATGCCATTTTCACGTCCATTTGCCATATTTCATAATCGAAATAGGCTGCAATGGCAAGCAATGTGCGGATGGATTTTAGCATAGCCACTGGGGAAAAGGTATCCTGATAGTCAATGCCTTCGCATTGACTATAACCTTTTGCCACTAGTCTAGCCTTGAATGTCTCCACATTCCCATCTGCACCAATCTTTCTCTTGAAGATCCATTTACACCCAATAGGTACTATACCTTCTGGTGGATCTACCAAGGTCCAGACTTGGTTTGAGTGCATCGAGTCAATTTCTGACTGCATTGCCTCTAGCCATTTCTCGGAGTCGATATCTGATATCGCCTCGTTGTAGGTTTTGGGATCATCACCATGAGCACCATTACCTACGAGGAACATTTTCCTCTACTTCCTCTGAAATAATACCTAAGTATCTTTCAGGGGGATGGAAAACTCTTTCCGATCTACGAGGTGGAGGAGGTAGTGTTCTTATTGGCTCAACCTGATTTGGTTCCAATTGGTCCTTAGCTCGTTGTACTTGTGAGACTTTCTCATCAAGCTTAATCTGCTTTCCAATGCCGCTATCTTGAATAAACTATTTTTCAAGAAAGATGGCATGTCGACTCACAATCACATTGTGGTCTTCTGGAATGTAGAAATAGTATCCTAATGACTCTTTAGGATATCCTATGAATCGAGCTCTGAAAGGACCTAAACTCTAACTTGTCCGCTTGTTGTCTTTTGACATGAGCCGGACAACCCCAAATTCTGAGATGACTCAGACTTGGTTTCTTACCATGCCATATCTCATACGGTGTGGTAGGAACGGTTTTAGAGGGAACCCTATTCAGTAGATAAATTGAAGTTAACAATGAGTGTTCTCCAAAGAAAATCAGGAAGGTCTGTGAAGCTCATCATGGATCGAACCATATCCAATAGAGTCCGATTTCTCCATTCTGAAACTCCCGTTGAGTTGAGGTGTTCCTGGTGGAGTCCATTGAGAGACTATGCCATTTTTCCTTGAGATAGTCTAGGAATTCCGGCTAAGGTATTCACCTCCTCGATCTGATCGAAGAACCTTAATGGGTTTTTCAGTTTATTTTTCTACTTCATGTCTGAATTCTTTGAACTTTTCAAAAGCTTCAGACTTGTGTCTCATAAGATACACATACCCATACCTAGACAGATCATCGGTAAAGGTAATGAAGTAGACAAAATTGCCTCTAGCCGGCACATCAAATGGGCCGCACACATCAGTATGTACTAGGGCAAGGAGATCTGTGGCCCTTTCCCCATGTCCAACAAAAGGGAGTTTAGTCATTTTGCCTTGAAGACAAGATTCACAAGTTGGATATGACTCGAAAGTCAATGGACTCAATAGCCCATTTTTCTCCAATTTGTTGATCCTATCTTCTGCTATATGACCTAATCTCAGGTGCCATAGATATCTATCATTTGGACTATCCCTAGGTCATTTGGCATTCACGTTTTGCTCGATAGTTAGAACAGGTACATCAATATGTAGCTGATAAAGACCATTAATAAGAAAACCATTTGCAATTTTATTTCTTTCATAAAGAATGTTACAATGGTCCTTAAAGAAGGTAATCACATAGCCTTCTTGTGCTAAGCATGAAATAGAAATCAAATTCCTGCTAGCTGCAGGCACATAATAACAGTCTTTCAAAACTAAGTCTAAACCAGATGGTAATCGAAGAGGGTATGTTCCCACGGCTACTGCAGCAACTCTTGCTCCATTACCGATGCATAGGATCATGTCTCCATCCCTCAGCCTCCTGCTATCCTCAAGACCCTGCATGGAAGTGCACAGATGAGCACTAGAACCAGAGTCAAGCACCCAACTGGATGCAGAAGAAATCGTAAGGTTAGACTCAATAACGAGCATACCTCCAGAAGGACCTTCCTTCTTGTTCTTTAGGGTGGCCAGGTAAGTAGGGCAGTTTCTGCTTCCAATGGCCATCGCTGTTGCAATGGAAACACTTTCCTTTGACATCGGCCTTTTTCTTCGGCTCTGCCTTCTTCTTCTTTGTTCCTTCCACATTCTGCTTTTTTGCAGACTTCTTTTTCTTTCCATAAGACTTTCTTTTGGAAGAAGTCCATTCCATAGCAAGAACTGAGCCTTTAGAACCTTTCATAGAAAGCTCAGCGGTAACCAGCATATTCATTAATTCGGCCAAGGAAATTTTGAAGTTTATGCATGTGGTAATTCATGATGAATTGCCCATATGCATCAGTCAAGGATTGCAGAATAATATCGTTCTGCAGATCCAAGTCTAACTTCACACCGAGCTTCTCAAGCTCTTCCAAGTCCTTGATCATCATCAGACAGTGATCTTGGACTGACTGCCCATCACGCATCTTAGCCTTAAAAAGTCATTTCGTGACTTGATATTTGGCTGCGCGACTCTGTTCACCAAACATCTCCTGCAGGTGAGCCAACATTTGGCGAGCAGTCCCGATATCTTCATGTTGGCGCTGGAGCTCATCAGACATCGAGCCCAACATGTAATATCTGGCCTTATTATCTTCGTCTATCCATTTTTCCAGAGACGCTCTCTGTTCAATGGATGGACGGGCTGGTAAGGTGGGAGGGTCCTGGTCCAATACATGGGTTAACTTCTCGAAACCCAAAACTATTTTGTAGTTCCTGAGCCAATCTTTATAATTGGGTCCAGTCAGTCTATGTGTGTCTAGGATACGTGCCAATGGGTTGGACGCAGACATTTTCCTATAGAGAGTCAAAGATTCTAGTTAGATACTTGTAATTATGACTTGACCAATTTATTTAGAGATTTTATTTTTAAACAAATTAGCTCCCACTATTTTCTTGGATCCCTACACTCCCTCTGTAGAGATGCAAAAATCTCCATGATTAATGATTTCTAGTGGGTGGTGCGGTCTCACCAACTGACTCATCACCTCACCTAACAGTTATTGGTGATGGGTTAGCCAATGAGTGAACAACTCTTGTTCAATGATTCTCTAATCATGGTGCACCCAAACTTGGTCTCTAATTCATGAATCTCACCGTATCCAAAATATTGATCCACTCCTTAGTTAAGTCAGACCCACCATTTGCATAGACTGGGTTCCTAATTGAGTCTCTCACCGTATCCGAAATATTGAGCCCAACTCATCCTCCAGCCCATAGCATCCAATGCCTAATAGACATGGTTGCATCTTTCCCGGTGCAACTGAGCCACTGTATCCAGTCGAGAACAATCAACCCCGGGAAGGGCCCGCACATCTACAATGGTGGAAGACCTCAGACTTAATCTTTTCTTAGGGAGAATTGATTCAGGTCTCATTAAACTAGACTTATCATAGTCATAACAATTATGACTAACCTAGTGGCATGGGTTAGCTCGGATTATTGACCACCTCAGATCAGAACTGTGTCAATAGATATGGCCAGGTAAGTGAGACCGGTGGAAGGAATATGCCATTAACTCGTACAAGAATGCATTCAGGTCGAGTAGCTTCCAATTAAAAACCAGTCGGTCGTATGTGCCAAACTTACCTTAGACACCAAATTATTGAGCCAGAACCAATTGGGTTAGCCTACAATCCAGACTCTAACCTCTGAGCCTAATTAGGTCTTGCTTGATCGTGACTCGATCTTGACCCAGACTTAATCCTATTAGGCTGGTCAATTTAAGCATTGTTGATCCCATCTAACCAACTCTTGATTCGGTTTGATCAACCGCTTAGACCTAATTGAGCTACCCAAGCCCGAACCCAGTATTATGAATATGTCTTAGATCTAAAATTCTCAATTTTAGACCTAATTAATATTCCATAATCTTAATTTTTAATTAAGTAGGGTTCATAAATAAAATATGCACAATAAATCCTAGGGTTTCAGGATCTAGGGTTTTGCAGAAAGTAAGTTTTGGATTTCTGATTAAGGACGAACACGCAGCACCCCTACACATCATAAGAACACCCCATCGAATGGGAAAGAGAGGGCCTTTAAACCCTTCTTCATTCTTATGATCGGACGGCCAAGAGGAACGCCTTAATCAGGAACATGCAATACTACAAAATAGTTTTAGATCTATATCATATATCTCATATACAAATTAGATCTAATCATGGCATATTTTGCATACATCTCATGTATCGAATCATGCATATTTTCAGATCTAAATTATCTCATAATAATCTAAAAAATTAGATTTAAATTGATCTAATCAAAATAAATTCTAATCTAGATAATTATGTAGAACTATTCTACAACTAGTCTAGACATGCATCAATCATATCTCATATGATGTTTAAAATTAAATAATTTTATTTACTATTTTTTAGATGTTATTATAACCATTATAATATCAAAAAATAGTAAATAAATAGATCTAAAATATGATTTAATCAGATTAAATCAAAAACATGCAAGACTATTCTATAGAACTATTCTATTTTAGAACTAGTCATGCATATTTTCTAATCTTAGATCCAAATCATTTAATTTTAATTTTTTCTGATTTCAGATCTGATCACATCTCATGTGACATCTAAAATCAATTTATTTTCTAATTAAAATAAATTTAAAATTAGATCTAAATACTTTTAGAACCTTGGCTCTGATACCAGTTGAAGGGAAAATCCTGATTTTTCGGATCCAGGTTCGTTCAGATCTGATCAGATCAAGAGATATATTTTCAAAAATTTTTCTCTTTGATCCTAATTAGATCTTGGATATATTTTAGATCTGAATTATTATTATTTTAAAAATTAAAAAATAAAATTAGATAAATTAAATCAGAATTTAATTTACCTTGATATGGGTAATCCTATTACCCTGTTGATGATCCTGTATGCAGCGGAAGGTTCTGGATTTAGCCATGCAAGTGCTTGGTCTCTACTGGTATCCACTTAGATTGGATCTGGAGATCCTCTTCTTCTTTATCACGTCTCCAAAAATTAGATCTGGATCTGATCTGGAGGATCTTCAAAACTCCTTTTGAAGATCAGCAGTCGTCCTTTGCAGCAGCGCAGCCTTCTAGCTTTTACTCGCCTTTCTCTTGTCTAGATTGCACCAACCAAGAATCCAAAACTCTTTTGGATGTGGAGAGGAAGGGGAGAAGGTGGTTTTGCATGGAGGAAGAGGGGAGAGGCAGCCTTGGATGTGGGAATTGTGATTCCTTTCAATCACTTCCAATCACAATCTGGGTTGGGCGCAGGGTCTTATTTATAGACTAAGCATGATCCAAGTCCTCTTCGTCCCAACTAATCACAACTCTTTGTGAAATTAGATCTAAATTTGATTGGTGGGAATAGAGTCCCTTAGATTCCTCCTTAGAGGGCACCTAAGACCAGTTAAAGATGGTTCTTAGGAGAACTCTAATTGGAAATCCAAAAAGGAGATGGAGTCCCTGTCCAACAAGGACTCCTAGGCGCCTCCAACTTGGGCACACGCCTAGGGTGGCATGTGGCGCCCCTTCCTCCTTGCCAGGTTCTGGCAGGGGGACAAGCCCCCCACCAGCTCTCCAATAGGTGCATGACATGTGGTCAAAAGTCAAAGTGTCTATGGTCAACGTTTGACCAGTCAAAGGTAGACTTTTGACCAAAGTCAAAGAACAAGAAATGGCAGGTGACCAAAAATGGCAGGTAATGTCTTACAAAATAAGACAACCTTTTCTTTGACTTGGACTACCTCCAGTCAGACCATATGAAGGCCTCTGATTGAGCACAAACTCCTTTGGCTCAGATAGCACAACTTATTTATGATAGTAAAAGAAGAACGTTAGGTTCAATCGAGTGCTAGCACGATTTCCTTGAACCTAATTGAATCTCATTCAGATCAATTGAACTAGGATCAGTTCAATTGATGATCACCAAATTCAAACCCATATTTATGTGACCCAGTTAGGTTCAGTTCTGTATGGTAATGGGATATGTCATGATCTCTATCATCGACATCATCGAAACTCCATTCGATGGATCAGAACTCTTCTGATTCGAACAGCTAGAATGATCGATCATCTAAATCATTCTAATTGCTCCCAAAATCCACCAGTGACACCTAGCAGTATATGGTGGCAACCCATCAGAGCTGAATGCGAACCTCTTGGTGCAGCTACCTGTGTGATTAAGTTCTTCTATCTTGAGCCCCGATCAGATTAGGGTTAAGGTGAAACTCGTCAAACCCTAGTTTCTGTCATATGATGTAATCATTCGATTCGAGTCCGATGTGAAAATCTAAATAGAAACTCTTTCTATTATTTCACTCTGCCATGGCCATGGACTTCTGGACTTGATTCTCATGATCATCATAGGGCTGCTCCTCTACCACCGAGGTAGATAGATTCCATCTTGATGCCATCCAGTTCCTACAATGAACATGCTATAGCCAACATACACCTCAGGGTTCCATATGGCTAGGAGATCGAGTAATGGTGTAGTCAAACTATAACACCCTCAAGGTGAACTGCCGATGCACCTCAGGTCAAAGAACCAGACACACTACTACAGCATCGAGTCAGTCATTGACGAGAAGGTAGACTCCCTAATGACTACTCGAGGTGGTCACGCTCAGTGCCCTCATTCTCTAACGAGTATCTGTACTCTCGCTCTGGTGTCTCCACACCGTAGACTCAAGACTCATCTACTAAAGAGAAGCGATTGTACACCAACCTTCCGGATCAATCACCATCCTCGTGATGATCCTATGGTCGAAAGCATTTTATGAGTTAACAATGATTATTCATGTCTTAAATTTTCAACTCTTGAAAATATTAATTATCATTATCATTAACTCAAAGAATGTATCACAGATGCTAAATACATATATGTGATAGAAAATAACCCATTTTATTTATTATAGTCAAAATTATAATTTTGCCCCTAGAAGTGTATAACAAGTGTCAGCCAATTCTGGCTTCTAGGGCACATATCTAACAGATTATTTATGGTGTGCTTACTTATTCTCTATCTTTATTTCTTTATTTTCTTGCATATTTACATCTCATTTCTGCACTTTGTTTATTCACTCACTACATATATTTTGCTAATCATTACATAACCCTTATAGTTCTAAGTTAGCTTTAAAATTTCAAAAACCCAATTCACACCCCCCTCCTTCTTGGGTTGCATAGCTGGGTAACAAGTGGTATCAAAGCCATATGCTCTAGCCCTATTTTGATTTAACTATCAAAGAGCCAAAGATCCATTACAACCCAAGTTGGTATCTCTCTAGCCAAGAGGTAGTCCACAAACTGACCTCCACTTTTCAATAGGTCAAACTATACCTACTGAAAAGCTCGAATAAGAATTTTCATACAAGTACTTGACTATGATATGTACGGTATCATAATTAGTAGACCACACACACCCACTAAGATAATTGGTGTAGAATTAACCCAACCTAAAAGAGAATGGAATGAGGTTGATAAGAAAATGGGTCAGCTCAATGTTAAAGCCATGAATATTTTACATTGTGCTTTAGATGCTAATGAATTTAATCAAATTTCAACATGCATGTCAGCTAAAAAAATATGGGATATGTTACAAGTAACACATGAAGGCACTAATCAAGTTAAAGAGTCAAAAATTAACATACTTGTGCACAAATATAAACTCTTTAAAATGGAGCATGATGAGTCAATAACTAAAATGTTTACTCACTTTATGGATATTATAAATAGTTTAAAGAGTCTTAGCAAGTCTTATTCTAGCAGCGATCTTGTGAGAAAGATTCGTAGATCCTTACCAAGAACATGGGAGGCCAAGGTGATCGTGATTCAAGAAGCCAAGAATTTGAACATCTTACCATTGAAGGATCTTCTAGGATCGCTTATGACACATGAGCTAAGCATGAAACAATATCAAGAAGAAGAAAACAATGGTCTTCAAATCCACCACTCAACTAGAAGAAGAAATTGATGAAATGGAAAATGAAAAACAAGATAAAGAATTAGCTCTCTTTACTAGAAAGTTCAAAAAATTTTTGAAGAAAAAAAATAAAGGTTGAAGAAGAGGCCACCTACAAAAGGAGAACATAGCAAGAAGAAGGATAAGGAGCAGCCCCTTATTTGTTATTGTTGGGGATAAATCCATACCTGTCGAAGTTTGGCTAAGAATCTGGCTCTTGATCAGCTCCGTCCGAGTGCAGCTATACCAACTAAACCTCCACTCGTAGAAGTATTCGAACTCTAACTCATTTTGAGATGATCGACCTTCAACACTGCAGTCAAACGATCCAATTGGCTGGGAAGGCCAATTCTAAATTCAACAGGGCATTACAGCTTCTTTCTTCAGACGAACTTGAACAATTAAAGCTTCTGCCCCAAGGGGGCCAGCTAGGTATCTGGCTTCTGTGCATCTCGTTTGGCCGAACTCCTTCCAGCAACCTACATGACTCCATCTAATTGAGCTTCCTCTAGTCCTCCTTCGATAGAATCTTAGTTAAACTTCTTCCAAATTTCTACTTCAGCAGAACTTCCTCACCAGTCAAACTCCTTCTGGATCTCTCCTTCAATGAAACTTCTCCAACAGTCGAACTTGTTCCAAACTTCCCCCCCAGATGAACTTCAGTACTTTATCATTGTTCATCAGTGAATAACCCCAAGAATTATCGAACTTCAAAGGAATAGTAGAGATGTCGGAGTATTTCGATTACACTCACTCATTGCGATCATCAATCAATACTTGGTCCAGCAAGACTTCTCTTCCGATCGAACTCCTTCCAAACTCCTTCTAGCCACCTGAAAGGACCATGGTGTACACCTACAACATAGTGAATGAAAGCCAACACACGATCAATCTTAAGAACCTCTGAACTCCTCCAAAACAATAACATCCAAGAGCCCTTCACTGCCTGCAGCTATCCCATTCGAACTTCAACTGTCAGGTCCCCAACAAACTAGCACGTCATGATAATGGACACCACTTTCTATAACAAACTCCACGTGACCCCGAGCGGCCCACTACTAGATGGTTACGACTGTCGCTCTTAGTTTGTTATAGACTTTGCTTATAAAAGAGACCCTCTAGATACGTTTCTCTCAAGAGCTCTCTTTTTCTTCCCATAACTCTACTATTTTCTTTCCTCAACACTCTATTTCTGTTAGTCAGAAGAGCTAACTTAACCGTTGGAGGATCCTATTGGAGCCACCAACCCTAACTCTGGTCAGGACTTATCTTACAGGTCCTCGATGGTGACCACATCTTCTCTAGCTCCAGCAAACTTCGGCATCTAGCGAAACTTCGCACTAATAGGATTGGAGCTGGAGGAAGGATCCTCTATCTTTTGAGGTTTCCTTATTCTTAAAGGAGTGTTCAGCAAAGATCTCTCTTCTTCTGCTCCAATCTTCTTCTTTTCGGGAAGGATGCCCCTAGGAAAGCTTCAACCTAACGATCAATGGCCTTGATGGCTAGATCCCATCCAAATCTGCCCATCCCTATTTCATCCCCGATAACTCAAGCTCCACCTGCAGCAATTGTGGATGCAGAGTAGTTCAACCAGCTAGTCCAGCAAGTTCGTGGTCTCACGAAAGTGGTGCAGGCCATGTGGCAGCTGTAGCCTCGGGCGCCAATTCGGTCGGAGCAAGCTACTCCAGAATCCTAGGATTTAGACTAGGAATGATTGACTTGGGTTAGCCGATCAGTGACCTCCGAAAAGAGGAAGCAAAGGGCTGAGAGCTCCTGCTCTGATCATGACTCTACCCTCGGGGGACTTTGCCCCCGTTCAATCAGAAGACCTTGGAGATCCATGATCGAGAGGACCTCCTAGACTAGAAAATATGGGAGATGAACCGATGAATCGAGGAACTCCTCCATGCTCCCCCCTCCCACGGAGATGACATCTGCACCGACCCTCCTTTCTCCTAGAAGATTATGCAGGAATTCATTCCACCAAACTTCAAGCTCCCCCAGTTCAAGAGCTATGATGGGACCTTCGATTCGGTTGACCATCTGGAGGCCTTTCGGATAATGATGCTACTTTACGGTGCTCCAAATGCCATCTTGTGTCAATCTTTTTCATCCACTTTGAAGGGAGCAACCAAAAACTGATATTTGGCCCTTAAGTCGGGTACTATTTTTTTTGATCAAATGAGCTACCAGTTTGCGGCTCATTTTGTTAGCAGCTGACACCTTCGTCGAGGATCTGATTCCCTCATGAACATCAAATAGAAAGAAGAAAAATCTATCTGGGCCTATGTCATCTAGTTTAATGCTGCTGCACTAGAGGTCCGAAACTTGAATCAATCTATTACAATGGCCACACTAAAGGGCTGCCTTCAGAAGAATGACTTGCTGTTCTCCCTGGAGAAGAAGTACCCTAGGAATTTTGTTGACATGATGGCTCAGGCTGAAGGATATGCCCGAGCAGAAGAGGCCTTCAAGGCCAAGGATAATGATGTCATTGAAGAGTGGCGAATAGGTGAGCCGAGTAGGTCCGCTGAGAAAGAAAAGTCGAGTAAAGCTCGACCACGCTTCCGAACTCTCCCTGAGCTCAAGTGAGCCTAGACTCCTCCCCAGGCTTGAAAGTGGGGAAGCCCTGACAGAAGGGCATGGCAGAGCTCACTCCTTCGAAGGTTCCATAATTATGCCCCCCTCAATTTTTCAAAAACCCAAGTACTGATGGAGATCAAGGGGCAGCTGTCAAGGTCAAAAAGGATGCACTCTCATCCTGACAAATGCAATTCCAATAAGTTTTGCCTCTACCATCATGATTACGATCATGATACTGAAGAATGTATCCAGCTCCAAGATGAGATCGAGGAGGTCATCAGGCGAGGTAGGCTCGGCCAATTCCTATAACGTCGGCCTAAATGACTAGGTAAGTGAGACCGGTGGAAGGAATATACCATTAACTCGATAAGAATACATTCAGATTAAGTAGCACCTAATTAAAAATCAGTCGGTTGTATTTGCTAGACTTATCTTAGATACTAAATTATTGAACCAGAATCAATCAGGTTAGCCTACAATTCAGGCTCAAACCGCAGAACCAAATTAGGTCTTGACTTGGTTAACCATTTGTGAATGTGAGTCAACCTTGATCCAGATTTAATCCTATTAGGCTGATCAATTCTAAGCACTCTTGATCCTACCTAACCAACTCTTGATTCGGTTTGATCAATCACTAGACCTAATTGAGGTATCTAAGCCCGAACCTAAATTTATGAAGGTGTCTTAGGTCTTAAAATTCATAATTTTAGATCTAATTAGTTTTATAATATTAATTCTTAATTAAATTTGGGTTCATAAATAGAAACATGCAAAAATCCTAGGATTTCAGGATCTAGGATTTTGCAGAAAAGTAATTTTTTGATTTCTGATTAAGGACAAATGTACAGCACTCCTATAAACCATAAGAGCATCCCATCGAATGAGAAGTGAGGACCTTTAAACTCTTCTTACTCTTATGACTAGATGACCAAAGGGAATGCCTTAATCAAAAACAATAATTACACTACAAAATAATAAGATCTACAACATATATCTCATATAAAGTCATAGATCTAATCATGCATGTTCTATATACATCTCATGTATCAAATATTAAATTAGATATGCATGCTACTAGATTTGATATATCACATATAATATCTAAAAAATAATGTTTTAAATTGATTATATCAAATAAAAACTATTCTAGAGAAATCATAGAACTATTCTACAACTAGTCTAGGCATGCATCATTTATATCTCATATAAAAATTTAAAATTTTATTTTCTATTTTCAGCTTTGATTATAAAAATTATAACATCTAAAAACAATAATAAAAAGATCCAAAAGAAAAAATTTAATCATATCAAAAAGGAAAGACTACACTAGACTACACATAGAACAATCCTATACTTAGTCTAGACATATATCTCATATGACTTTGATATGAATCTAAAATTTAATTTTTTTGATTTTAGATCTGATCACATCTGATATGACATCAAAATCCTAAATATCAGATCATAAATTATTATAAAAGTTAGATCAAAATAGATTTGAAGAACTGCAAATGCAGCTCTGATACTAGTTAAAGGAAAAACTACTTTTTCCGCTATAGGATCATTCAGATCCGATCAAATTTATAGGAATATTTTAAAAAAAAATTTCTAATTAATCTAACAAAATCTAAGATATCTAAAATTTGATCCTATAGATTTTATATTAAAATAAAAATTAAATTAAATTTTATATCTTGTTCGGATAATCTAATTATCCTGCCAATGATCTAGATGTTTCCAAGGTTCTGGATCTTAGCCATGCAAGCACCTGGCCTCTATCAGAATCCATGTAGGCTAGATCTAAAGATTTTCTCCTTTTGAATCATGACTCTAGAGATCAGATTAGGATCTAATCTAAAAAATTTTCAAAAGAGTCTTCAAAGGCAGCACGTTTGTCTCTCAAGCGAAAGCTATCTTCTTTCTGATCTATGCACCAAATCTCCTTGGAACCTTACTGGAATTGTGCCCAACTTCTTGGACATGGAGAAAGGAGAGAGAGGATTAGAGGGAGGAATAGAAGAGAGGAGGGGCAACCTTACGGCATGGTGGATAGACATGATCTATCAACCCTAGGAGCAGAAAGGGTTAAAATAGACCTTGCTGCACCATGCAGTACCACACAGGTTCGACCAATCATATTGCTCGAATTAATCAAATCTTAATCTGATTGGTGGGTGTTGTCATCTGATCCAATTAGATTAGAGACCCCTTAAAGCTCTCCAAAGGTGGTGCCAATACTAGATAGAGATAAAGACTTAGGCGCCCAACAATTTGAACTATTCAAGCAACCTCTGGAGTCTCATCTAAATGGGACTCCTTCCTTTTCTCTAGGTGCGCATGCCAACTAGGGGCATGTGCACACTTTTGTGCATGGAATCCAAGGGGGCATGCACCCCAAGGAGATGTCCAAAGGGGGCGCATGCCCCTCCCTCTTTCTTTCCTATATTAAGATATCTTATGTCTCGATAGTGATAGGAAATGGCAGGTGGCAACAGGATTTCGTAGGTGTTGTCTTATTTCCATCTAATGGATTAAGATAACCCTTTTCTGACCTAGACAAGCTCTAGCCAATCAAAGATAAATCCATACAAGATTCTCTGGTGAACCCAAATCAATTTGGCTCATCCGAGATGAACCTAGAATGATTACAAAAGAAGAATGTTAGGCTCAATCATGTGCTAGTATGATTTCCTTAAACCTAATTAGATCTAATACAAATCAATTAAACTAGATTAGCCCAATTGATGACATCAAGATCCAAACATTTGTTTGTGTGACCTAGTTAGGTTTAGTTATATATGGTAATGAGATATGTCATAATCTCCATCATCGACATCATCGAAATATCTTTTAATGGACTAGAGCTTTTTTGATTCATACAATTAGAATGATCAATCATCAGGATCATTCTAATTACTCCCAAAATTTATCAGTCACACCTACCAGCATATGATGGCAATTCATTAGAATTAAAAATAAACCTCTTGGTGCAGCTATCTGTGTGATTTGATTCTTCTATCTTGAGCCCTAATAGGATTAGGATTAAGGTAAACTCGTCAAACCCAATTTTTGTCATATGAATTAATCATTCAAGTTCGATGTGAAATCCTAATAGAAACACTTTCTATCATCTTCACACTACCATGGTCATGGGCTTATGGACTCAATCTCATGATCATCATAGGGCTACTCCTCATCTATCGAGGTAGATAGATCCTTTATTTGTGCAATCCAATTCCTATAATGAATTTGCTACAGCCAACAAACACCTCAAAATTTTGAATGGCTAGAAGATCAAGTTATGGTGTAGTCAAACTATAACATCCTCAAGATGAACTGTTGATGCACCTCAGGTCAAAGAACTATACACACCACTGCAGCATTGAGGTAGTTAATAACGAGAAGGTAGACTCCCTTATGACAGCTCGAGGTGGTCATGCTCAGTGCCCTCGTTCTCTAATGAGTACCTATACTCTCGCTCTGGTGCCTCCAAACCATAGATTCAAGACTCATCTATCCTAAGAGAGCGATCGTACACCAACGTTCCAAATCGATCACCATCCTCATGATGATCCTATGGTCAGGAGCAGTTTATGAGTTAATTATGAAAATTCATGTCTTAAATTTTCAACTCTTAAAAATATAAATTATGATTACCATTAACTCAAAGAATGTATCACAGATACTTTAAATACACACTATGATAGAAAATAATCCTTTTGTTAATTTATAATCAAAATTATAAAATTATCACTATAAGTGTATTACAAATGTTAGCCAATCTAGCTTCTAGGGCACACATCTAACAACTTGAAAATGAAAAGACCATTTATGATAAAGCCGGCCTAGGCTATAATCCTCTTAAGAAATAAAAATTTTTCAAAAACATCTTTGTGAACTCATCAAGCAATAAGTTTTCAAATATTACTTATTTTAAATGTGGTAAAGTAAGACATAAATTTTATACATATTTTTTTGGCAATTCTAAAAATTCATATGTGAAGAAAATAAGGGTTCTAAAAGAAACCATTGTGACTAATCAAAAAGGACCTAAGAAAACTTGGGTACCTAAAGTCAAAAATTGATTTTTGTATGTAGGTGTGTCTTGCATCCTAAGGAACAAATCAAAAATGGTATTTTGGAAGTGGGTGCTCAAGACACATGACTGATGATAAGTCCTAATTCATCATACTTGATGCTAAAAATAGAGGGATGGTCCCTTTGGAGATAATGGCAAAGGAAGATCATCGGTAAAGATTACATCGGTATCACTTCTTCTAAATATATTGAAAATATTTTATTGGTAGATGGTCTAAAGCATAATCTCTTAAGCATTAGTCAATTTTGTGATAAAGAATATAAAGTCATTTTTGAATCATCATGATGCATTGTAACAAGTCCCAATGATGATGGCATTAAATTTATTGGGCATAGGCATAGTAATGTTTATTTGATAGACTTGAATGATCTTTTCATGATAAATATACAATGCCTAGTAGCTATGAATGCCTAAATTAATGAAGCTAGGCTTTAGCACCGTAGACTTGCACATATAAGCATGCATTCTCTTTCAAAACCTATTAAAAAGAAATTAGTTACTGATTTATCTAAATTAAATTTTGAAAAAGATAAGATTTATGATGTATGCCAATTAGGTAACCAAACTAGAGTTTCATTCAAATCTAAAAATATAATTTCAACTTCTTGGCCATTGGAACTATTGCAATTGGATTTGTTTGGTCCTACAAGAACTATAAGCTTAGGTGAATAATGATATGATTTTATAATTATCGATGATTTTTCACGTTTTACATAGGTTTTCTTTTTGGCACATAAAGATGAAATTTTTTAAGCTTTCTCAAAGTTTTATTGAAAAGTTACAAATGAAAAAGGATTTTCAATTCAAAGTATTCGAAATGACCATGAAATCAAATTTGAAAACTAAGACTTTGAAAAATTTTGTGATGAAAAAGATATAGATCATAATTTTTCAGCACCGAGGACATCCCAACAAAATAGGATAGTAGAAAGAAAAAATAGAACCATTGAAGAAATGAACCATATCATGCTATGTGAAAGCAACCTCCCAAGATACTTTTGGGCGGAAGCAATTAATATGATATGTTACATTTTAAACCATGCCCTAATTAGATCAATTTTGAAGAAACATATCTTATAAGCTTTGGAAAGGAAGAAAACCAAACATTACATATTTTTATGTTTTTGGTAGCCGATGTTTTATTTTGAATAATGATAAACAAAGATTCAAAAAATTTGATACTAAATCCAATGAAGCCATCTTTCTTGGATATTCATCTTCTAGTAAAGTTTTTAAAGTTTTTAATAAAAAAACCTTAATAATAAAGGAGTCAATACATATTATATTTGATGAGACTAATGATCTTCCATCAAGAAAGAGTGAAGGTATTGATGATGCAGGTGCTCTTATAGAAGGAATGAATGAACTCATCCTAAAAGAGTCAACAATTCAAAATGAAAAAGAACATGAGGACAAACAAGAAGATGAAGGAGAAACAAGAAGATGAAGGAGGAGAACAACCTCAAGGTATAAATCATCTTCCAAAAGAATGGAGGTATGTTCACAATCATCCCAAAGAACTCATAATTAGTGATCCTATACATGGGGTAAGAACTTGTTCCTCACTTAGAGATGTTTGTAATTATTTTGCATTCATATCATATTTTGAACCTAAAACTATAGATAAAGCTGAAAAAGACTACAATTAGATTAATGCAATGCAAGAAGAACTTAATTAATTTGAAAAAAATAATGTATGGACTTTAGTATCAAGACCTAAAAATCTTCCTATAATTGGTACAAAATAGGTATATAGAAATAAATTGGATGAAAATAGAAATATAGTTAAGAATAAAGCATGATTGGTTGAAAGAGATATAATCAAGAAGAGAAAATTAATTTTGATGAAATCTTTGCACCTGTTGCTAGATTAGAAGCAATTAGACTTTTACTTGCTTATGCTTGCTTTATGAACTTCAAGTTATTTTAAATGGATATTAAAAGTGCTTTTTTAAATGGATATATTACTGAAGAAGTATATGTAGAACAACCTCCTAATTTTAAAAATCATGCCTTTTTCAATAATATTTTCAAATTAAATAAAGCACTATATGATTTGAAACAAGCAACTAGAGCTTAGTATGAAAGATTTAGTAAGTTTTTGCTTAACAATGGATTTTCAAGAGGAAATATTGACACTACTCTTTTTATTAAAAAAATCATGATGATATTTTAGTAATATAAATATATATTAATGATATTATATTTGAATTTACTAATGAAACTCTATGCCAAGACTTTGCTAAGCTCTTGCAGGGGAGTTTAAGATGAGCATGATGGGCGAACTTACATTTTTTCTTAGACTTCAAATCAAACAGACAAAGGAAGGAATCTCCATCAACCAAAGTAAGTATACAAGAGAGCTACTAAAGAGATTTTGGATGGAGAGCTCAAAAGCTATTGGTACCTCCATGAGTCCATCATGTAAGCTTGACAAGGATGAAGGAGGTAAAAGTATTGATTCAAAATTTTATAGAGGCATGATTGATTCTTTATTGTATCTTACTGCTAGTAGGCCAGATATCATGTTTAGTATTTGCTTATGTGCTCATTTTCAATCCAATCTAAAATAATCATATTTAAATGCTATTAAAAGAATATTTAAATATTTAAAAGAAACTCAAACCTTAGGATTATGGTATTTTAAGAATTCATCAATTAACCTAATAGGATATTCAGATGTAGACTTTATGGGATGTAGATTAAATAGAAAAAGCACTAGTAAAACTTGCCAATTTTTTAGGGTTAACTTAATCTCTTGATTTAGTAAGAAGCAAAATTTGGTAGCATTGTCTATGGCAAAAGCCGAATACATTACAGCCAGAAGTTGTTGTGCATAATTCTTGTGGATTAAGTAATAACTTGAGGACTTTAACATCAAACTAAGCAAAACTTTCCTAAGATGTGATAATACTAGTGCCATTAATTTAACTAAAAATTTGATTCAACACTCTAGGTCAAAAAATATTGAAATACACTGCTACAAAAAAGAGCTATGGCAGCGGTTCGTAACCATTATCATAGCCCAAAAAACCACTGCCATAGGCTATAGCAGCGATTTTCTTACCACTACTACTGCGGCCGTCATCGTAGCTCTATGGCAGCGATTGTTGCAGTAGTTGTTAGAATCGCTGCCATAGATAGCCTATTGCAGCGGTTTATAAACTACTGCAATAGATCGACCTATAGCAACGGTTATGTAACTGCTACCATAGGTTATCTATCACAACGATTACATAATTGCTGCCATAGATAATCTATAGCAGTGATTTCTAAATCACTGCCATAGATCTAATGCAGCAGTTGACACCGTTTGCACCAAGAACCTATGACAGTGGTTGGCACGGATATGGCAGTAGTTATAAAATCACTACCGTAGATCTTGAATAATTAAAAAAATAAAATTTTTATTTTTTATCTATTTTATCTGATAAATATAGATATATAATATAAGAAAATATAATAAACATAAAAATTATTTTGAAATGCTAAAATTTTATTATCGAATAAAAATTATTATAATATTTTTTAAAAAAGTAAAATACATCAAAAGTCTCCTAAATCTACATCATCGTCGTCACCAGGAACCAGAGCCAAAGCTGAAGCCAAAGCCAGAGTTGGAGCTAGAGTCGGAGGTGGAGCTAGAGCCGAAGCTAAAGCCAAAGTCGGAGCTGGACCTGGAGTCGGAGGTGGAGCTAGAGCCGAAGCTAAAGCCAAAGCCAGAGCTGGAGCTGGAGTCGGAGGTGGAGCTAGAGCCAAAGCTGGAGCTGGAGCTGGAATGTGGGCCAACATATCCTCAAATCCCATGACTCTAAAATGTGCGTTGAGCATTGACATCATGTCTCTTACGATATCCTCCAGATGAGATGCATGCTCCTCTGCCCGATATCGTAGCATGATCTGCCCGTGCCAATGCCTCCTCAAGCTCCTCCCAGCTGACGACACCAAAAGTCTATGAGGAGATGCTCGTCTCGGACTAGTAGCTCGTTGGCGTGTGTTAAGGCCTGCATCAGATCCTCCTAGAGTGCTCAAGCCCCAAGACCTGAGATAGATGGTCATAGGGCCCAAACATATCCGGGCCCTCGCTCGCGAGCACATCTAACTGATCCTGTAATTATAAATTAAAATAAAATTTTATAAGAAATGCTATAATACTAATCATATATACTAATATATTTAATACTTACAAAAATATGCTCAATCGCGGCATTCATCGGTCTACCCATCTTATCCGTGTAGTTGGATCGAAAGATATTGCTATGGCTGGGCATCACTCCATCTCTCATTAGCTATAACAAAAAATAAATTTATCAAAAAGATGATAAAAAATATGAATTTAATTTATCTAGTAAGATTTAGAATTAATTATTTCTTTATGCACACGACTGGCCATAGACTCGCAGCCTAAAGTGTGCATATACTCCTAAGCTGCACGGTTCTCCCAATTCTAACGGGAGGTAGCCTAACAAGTATTCAAATAAATAATAAATATTTAAATAATATTTAAATAAAATTTTAAGCATATTAAAAAATTCAAAAGTTAGAAATTTTATCTCGAACTCCTGGCTCTTCCAGTGTCTAACCATCATCTCCCCCTGACTCGGAGGACAGTTCTGTATCTAGGGAACAAGCTCCTTTGGAGTGTATGTCAGTGCTCGAGCCATCTTCTATGGAGCTTGACCTTGTAACCTTGGTACAACTCTCCGATCTTCTTTAGTTGGGCATCTCGAGCCGTCTTATGATCGGAAAAGTCATATCTCCTCTGCACAAATTTATCAAAAGTCAGTTATAAAATTATTCTAATCAAACATATATAGTGTAAATATATAAAATGCATAAATATTACTAAGATGCATGTACTTACCCATATCTACTCCCATATCCAATTTCTAAGGGCAGCATCCATCAAATGCTAGTCTTTGGGCTCTACGGGAATGATGTCCGATCGCCTCACAAGCACTCCAAAAAAGGAATGCATCTACTACATGGTCTCCTCTACCAGCCTCCCCTCCGTATCGTAATAGACCATCATCTGATGCTGACCGTTCCATATGTGTGCCATACCTATGGGATCATGAAATATTTGGCTGGATGATGCACCTGCAATGCAAATACGTTATGCAAATATATAAGTGTACAAATACTATATAAAAAATAAAATTATGCTAATATAATAAAAACGTACACTTAGATGCCTGCGACGATAGAGGCTTAGCTATCGATGGAGTAGATGCCGCCGGTGGAGTAGATGCCGATGGTGGAGGTCCCTGAGCAGTCGATGCCGAGGTGGATAGAGTATGCTCTAATTGCTCCTCGGATGCTGAACTGCGCGTAACCCATCAAGGGGCAGGGTGGAAAGCTAGATGGTGTTTCGATGCCATCGTGATCTGCAATGTTAATGAACATTAATCAATATAACATCGTAACATATCAAATTCTATTCACTCAAAAGTCGAGCCGGCTCCATGCCTGAGATAGCCGGCTCTGTGCCTAAGACATCTGACTAGGGTACTCCAACAACCGGCTCGATCATGGCCCGAGCTGGCTCGACTGTGTGCCATCCCCTCGATCACTCCCTCTCTCCCTCTCTGGATCTCTCTCACCGACGATGGTGGCGAGGCCGAACCCTTCCCTCCCATCTTTTCCATCTCTTAATCTTCCTCTCTCCCTCTCTTGATCTCCCTCGCCGATGAGGCTGGATCCCATCCCTTCTCCCTTGTCACCAAGGTCGGACCCCATCCCTTACATTGATGACGGCAAGTTCGGACACCCTCCCTCCCTCTCTCACTCTCTCGATCTCCCACTCTCCCTCTCTCGATCTCCCTCGCCGGCGAGGCTGGACCCCCTCCCTCCCAATGATGGCGGTGAAGCCAGACCCCCTCCCTTCCAATGATGGCGGTAAGGCTGGATCCCTCCCATCCTCTCTTAAGTACAAACCCATCAGGTATTCAGGTTTGGATTTGGTACTAGTAATTAAAATTAAATTCAGATCTGAATATCTATGTTCTGATCTAAACCCAATCCATTGGCAGATCTAGTCCACAGTCATCGACATGGCATGGTCTAGGGCTACCACCATGGCATGGCCCAAAAACTACGGCATGTAGAAAATTATAATATTTTTAATAAATATTTATAGTATTTATTATAAATATTCTATAAATTATTTTAAATATATATGATTAATAAATAATATTATAAAATTAAAAAAAAAATTATACCTGTAGCTATAGAGAGCGGGTCAAATCGAAAGCTTCGAGGGTCACCGACAATGATGCTAGAGGAGGATGATAGCACTAAAGGTAACCTATGAAATAAAAGCAAGATAGTGAGATAGAGAAGTGAGAAAAAGAGGAAAGAAAGAAAGAGCAGGGGTCGCCGGGGATGGGAGGATAGGATGAGGGGGCACAGTGTTGAGGAGGCCGAAGGAGGCTTCGCACTTGACCGAGGGAGGGTCAGAATGGTGGTGGTAGTGGGGGGGTGGGATTTTGCAGGGGCTGAAGGAGGGTGGAGGGGGGCTCACCGGAAGGGGGGTTTGATTTTGCACTGAGGTTGGAGGAGGATAGTGTTAGATATATGTGCTCTAGAAGCCAGAATTGGCTGACACTTGTAATACACTTCTAGGGGCAAAATTGTAATTTTGACTATAATTAATGAAATGGGTTATTTTCTATCACACCTATGTATTTAGTGTCTGTGATACATCCTTTGAGTTAATGGTAATGATAATTCATATTTTCAAGAGTTGAAAATTTAAGACATGAATAATCATTATTAACTCATAAACAGCTCCTGACCATAGGATCATCACGAGGATGGTGATTAATCCGAAAGGTTGGTGTACGATCGCTTCTCTATAGTAGATGAGTCTTGAGTCTACGGTGTGGAGACACCAGAGCGAGAGTACAGGTACTCGTTAGAGAACGAGGGCACTGAGCGTGACCACCTCGAGTAGTCATTAGGAAGTCTACCTTCTCGTCAATGACTGACTCGATGCTGCAGTAGTGTGTCTGGTTCTTTGACCTGAGATGCATCGGCAGTTCACCTTGAGGGTGTTATAGTTTGACTACACCATTACTCGGTCTCCTAGCCATATGGAACCCTGAGGTGTATGTTGGCTATAGCATGTTCATTGTAGGAACTGGATTGCATCAAGATGGAATCTATCTACCTCGGTGGTAGAGGAGTAGCCCTATGATGATCATGAGAATCAAGTCCAAAAATCCATGGCCATGGTAGAGTGAAATAATAGAAAGAGTTTCTATTTAGATTTTCACATTAGACTCGAATCGAATGATTACATCATATGCGAGACTAGGTGTTTGACGAGTTCACCTTAACCCTAATCTGATCGGGGCTCAAGATAGAAGAACTGAATCACACAGGTAGCTGCACCAAGAGGTTCGCATTCAGCTCTGATGGGTTGCCACCATATACTGCTAGGTGTCACTGGTGGATTTGGGAGCAATTAGAATGATTTAGATGATCGATCATTCTAGCTGTTCGAATCAGAAGAGTTCTGATCCATCGAAAGGAATTTCGATGATGTCTATGATAGAGATCATGACATATCCCATTACCATACAGAACTGAACCTAACTGGGTCACACAAACAAGGGTTTGAATCTGGTGATCATCAATTGAAACTGATCTAGTTCAATTGATCTGAATGAGATTCAATTTAGGTTCAAGGAAATCGTGCTAGCACTCGATTGAACCTAACGTTTTCTTTTTACTATCACAAATAAGTTGTCCTGACTGAGCCAAAGGAGTTTGTGCTCAATCAGAGGCCTTCATATGGTCTGACTGGAGGTTGTCCAAGTCAGAATAGGTTGTCTTATTTGTAAGACATTACCTACCATTTTTGGTCACCTGCCATTTCTTGTTCTTTGACTTTGGTCAAAAGTCTATCTTTGACTGGTCAAACGTTGACCATTGACCCTTTGACTTTTCACCACATGTCATACACCTATTGGAGAGCTGGTGGGGGCTTGTCCCCCTGCTAGAACTGGCAAGGAGAAGGGCGCACGCCAAGGGTGGCGTGAGCCCAAGTAGGAGGCGCGCTAGGAGTCCTTGTTGGACAAGGACTCCACCTCCCTTTTGAATTCCAATCAAAGTTCTACTAAGAATCCAGTTTGACTGGTCTTAGGCGCCCTCTAAAGAGGAATCCAGGGTCTCCTATTCCAACCAATCAGATTTAGATCTGATTTCCA
>QRFJ01006038.1:0-34742 GCA_006176705.1 Cocos nucifera | reverse complement strand
GATGGATGAGTTGGTAAGGTGGGAGGGTCTTGGTCCAATACATGAGTTAACTTCTTGGAACCTAAAATGATTTTGATGTTTCGGAGCCAATCGTTGTAATTGGGTTCGATCAGTTTATGGGTGTCCAGGACACGTGTAGTGTGCTGAACACAGATATTTTTCTGTAGAGAGTCAAAGTTTCTAGTTAGATATTGTAATTAAGATTAGACCAATTTATTTAAAAATTTTATTTTTAAATAAATTAGCTCCCACTATTTTTTTGAATTCCTACACTCTCTCTATAGAGATGTGAAAATCTCCACGATTAATGATTTCTAGTGGATGGTGCGATACCACCAACTAACTCATCACCTCACCTAAGAATTATTGGTGATGGGTTAGCTAATGGGTGAACAACTCTTGTTCAATGATTCTCTAATCATGGTACACCCAAACTTGATCTCTAATTGATGAATCTCACCATGCCCAAAATATTGATCTACTCTTTAGTTAAGTCAGACCCACCATTTGCACGGATTGGATTTCTAATTAAATCTCTCACCGTATCTAAAATATTGAGCCCAATCCATCCTCCAGCCCATAGCATCCAAAGCTTAATAGACATGGTTACATCTTTTCGGTGTTACTGAACAACTATAACCAGCCAAGAACAATCAACCCCAAAAAGGGCCCACACATCTACAATGGTGGAAGACCTTAAACTTAATCTTTTTTTAGGAAGATTTGATTTAGGTCTTATTAAACTAGACTTGACAGAGTCATAACCATTATAACTAACCTATTGGCATGGCTTAGCTTGAATTATTGGCAACCTCAGATCAGGACTGGGCCAATAAATATGATCAGATAAGTCAGACTGGTGAAAGGGATATGCTATTAACTCGATAAGAATGCATTTGAATCGAGTAGCTCTCAATTAAAAATTAGTCGATCGTATCTACCAGACTTATCTTAGATACCAAATTATTGAGCCAGAACCAATTGGATTAGCCTATAATCCAGATTCTAACCACTGAGCCTAATTAGATCTTAGCTTGATTGATCACTCACGTGACTCAATCTTGACCCAGACTTAATCCTATTAGGTTGGTTAATTTAAGCACTCTTGATCCCATCTAACCAACTCTTGATTCAATTTGATCAACTGCTTAGACCTAATTGAGCTACCCGAGCCCGAATCCAATTTTATGAATATATCTTAAATCTAAAAATTCTTAATTTTTAGATTTAACATATTTCATAATCTTAATTCTTAATTAAGTTTAGGATTCACAAATAAAATATGTAAATAAAATTCTAGGATTTCAAGATCTAAGATTTTGTAGAAAATAAATTTTTGGATTTCTGATTAAAGATGAACGCGCATCACCCCTACACATCATAGGAACACCCCATCTAATGAGAGGAGAGGGCATTTAAACCCTACTTTATTCTTATGACCAGACGGCCAAGGAGAACGCCTTAATTAGAAATATGAAAACTACAAAACTAGCTAGATCATATATCTCATATATAAAATTGATCTAACTTTAAACATGTTTTGCATACATTTCATGTATCATATCATGCATGTTTTCAGATCTAAATTATCTCATAATCATCTAAAAAAATAAATTTAAGTTGATCACATTAAAATAAATTTTATTCTAAATAATTATGTAGAACTATTCTACAACTAGTCTAAACATGCATTCATCATATCTCATATGGACCAAAAATTAAATACCTTTATTTTTTATTTTTTAGATCTTATTATAATATTTATAATATCATAAAATAGTAAATAAATAGATCTAAAAATTATAACTTAATCAAATTAAATTATGATCATGCAAGACCATACATAGAACAATTCTATTCTACAACTAGTCATGCATCTTATACAACTTAGATCTAAATTATTTAATTTTTAATTTTTTTTAATTTTAGATCTAATCACATCTAAAATGACATCTAAAATCATCTAATTATTAAATTAAAAATAAATTTAAATCAGATCTAAATTATTTATGAAAACCTAGCTTTGATACAAGTTGGAGGAAAAATTCTATTTCTTGAATTAGGTTCGTTCATATCTGATTTGACCAAGAGAAATATTTTAAATTTTTTCTCTTAGATCTAAATTAGATCTAATAATTTTTAAATTTAATTTAATAAATCTAATAAATTAAATTAAATTAAATTAAATTAGATTTAATTTATAGCTTGTTCTTGAGTAATGTTATTATCCTGTGATGATCCTGCTGATTTTTTGAGGTTCTGGATGCAGCCATGCAATCGCCTGGCCTCTACTGATATCCACTTGGATAAAATCTAAAGATCTTCTTCTTCTTAATCTTTTCTCCAAAGGTCAAATCTAGATCTAATCTTGAAGATCTTCAAAATAAATTTTGAAGATTTGATGTCATCTCTTGCAGCAGTGCTGCCTTCTTTCTTTCTTATCATCTTTCTCTTGTCTGGATCACACCAAACTTGAGCCCAAAGCCTCTTGGGCATGGAGAGGAGAGAGAGGATCAGAGGTAGGCATGGTGGAGAGGAGAGAAGGCTATGTGGCATGGGCAAGTGAAGAGCTTTCTCAAACCTAGGCACAGACAGAGTTTATATAGACCCTACTGTGCCATGTAGTGCCACATCATCCCGGCCAATCACGTCTCTACATGCAATCAAATCAAAATCTGATTAGTGGGATAACATCACTTGATCCAATCAGATGAGAGCCCCTCTCAAACAACCTTAGGTGCCACCAAGATTGGTCAAAGTAGAGTCTTTGGCGCCACCTTATTTGATACCATGAAGCAACCTGGAGTCCCATCTATTTGGGACTCCAGGCATCATTATCCTTGGATGCACGCCTCCCAAGGCATGCACCCCCTTCTTTCCTCTTTCTAGTAGGGGGACAAGAGGTCAAATCTCTCTCCTATGGGTGCATGACACATGGATAGATGTCTAAGTGTCAAAGATCAATGTTTGATCAAAGTCAAAAGACAAGAATTAGCAGGTGATGAAAAATGATAGGTGTTGTCTCAAATTTATCTCATAAATTAAGATAATCATTTTCTAACCTCAACAAGCTTTAGTCAGACCAAGTAAAGATACCTAAGTTAGTTCAAACATATTTGGCTCAGTCGAGAAAACTTTTGATGATTATTGAAAGAGAACATTAGGCTCAATCGTGTGCTAGCATGATTTTCTTGAACCTAATTGAATCTAATTCAAATCACTTGAACTGAATTAGTCCAATTGATGATATCTAGATCTAAACCCTTATTTGTGTGATCTAGTTAGGTTCAGTTCTGTATGGTAATGAGATATGTCACGATCTCTATCATCGACATCATCGAAATATCTTTTGATGGATCAGAACTTTTCTGATTCAGACAATTAGAATGATTGATCATCCAAATCATTTTAATTGCTTTCAAAATCCATCAGTGACACCTAGTAGTATATGGTGGCAATCCATCAAAACTAAAAATAAATCTCTTGGTGTAGTTACCTGTGTAATTAAATTCCTCTATCTTGAGCCTCGATCGAATTAGGGTTAAGGTGAACTCATCAAATCCTAATTTTCGTCATATGAATTAATCATTCAATTCAAATCCAATGTGAAAATCTTGATAGAAACTCTTTCTATTATTTCACTCTGCCATAGCCATGGGCTTATGGATTTGATTCTTATGATCATCATAGGGCTGCTCCTCATCTACCGAGGTAGATAGATTTCCTCTTGGTGCAATCCAATTCCTACAATGAATATGCTATAGCCAACATACACCTCAGGATTTTGAATGACTAGGAGACTGAGTCATGACGTAGTCAAACTATAACACCATCAAGGTGAACTGTCGATGCACCTCAGGTCAAAGAACCAGACACACCACTGCAGCTTTGAGCTAGTCATTGATGAGAAGGTAGACTTCCTAATGACTGCTCAAGATAGTCACGCTCAGTGCCCTCATTCTCTAACGAGTACCTGTACTCTCGCTTCGGTGTCTCTACAGTGTAGACTCAAGACTCATCTATTATAAAAAAGTGATTGTACACCAATCTTCTGGATCAATCACCATCCTCATGATGATCCTATGGTTAGGAGCATTTTATGAGTTAATAATAAAAATTCTTGTCTTAAATTTTTAACTCTTGAAAATAAGAATTATCATTGCCATTAACTCAATGGATGTATTACAGACACTAAATACATATTGTGATAAAAAAATAATCCATTTTATTATTTATAGTCAAAATTATAATTTTGCCCTTAGAAGTGTATAACAAGTGTCAGCCAATTCTGGCTTCTAGGGCACACATATCTAACAAAAGGCTCTTTTTTGTGTGTCCCTTCTTGCTGGTATATACCAAAAATATTAAAGAGGGGCACCCAAGAGTTGGGCGCCCCTCGATTGTCCTGTTTGACCTTTCCTTATTTAGTATTTGACCTAGATAAGGACTCTTCTTTTTCTATATATATTGGGTGAATTTTGGCTTAAAATTTTTATGGAATACAAACTATTAAGAGAGCTTTGAGGTGTGCAAAAATTAGGGAGAGAGAACCTCTAGGTGTGGGAATTCCATAGACACCAAACTAGGTATCTAGGTGAAGGAAAAGAGAAGAAAAAGAGGATCTTCTTCTAGGGCTCTTTTGATTTTCTCTTCTTCTCCTTCTTTTGAGATTTTTTTGAGAGAGTCTCAAATCTAAAATCTCTTTTCTTTCTTTTAATATTTTGAAGAGTTCAAGTCTCGAAGAAGGAAGCATCATATCAACCGTCGAATCGAGATCAGCACAATACTAGCATGTTGTACTGATTTCCTGCATCAAGATCTCAGATCATGTTTATGGGCTCATGTGGACAACTCCTAGAGGCCAGATGCATGTGCGGCTCATAACTTTATCCTCAAGCCCGAATCAGGAAGTTAGTGAAGGAACCAGATCTAGGATTTCAAGGCTAGATCTTGAAATTTTTTCTAGATCAATAGTGAAAGACTCAAAATTTATCTAATTAATTATAAATATTAGATAATCCCTAGATCTAGGACATATTATATGATTATTGTATAGCATTTAAATTTAAAATTAAAAATAAATAAGGAAAGGTTGATCATATCAATCTAGATCTACACTACATCTCATGCATGTATGAGAAAATCAATAGATCAGATCTATTACCTGAGTGAGTTAGATGTTCTAACTCATTGATCCAAGCTTGAGGATGAAGTTGCAAACCGTACACATGTCCGATCTCTAAGAGTCATCCACACAAGCCCACGATCATGATCAAAAATCTAGATGCTGAAAATCAGCACAGCATGCTAGTACTGCACTGATCTTTCTTCGATTGTTGATCAGATGTCTTCTTTCTTTTAGATTGGACTCTTTCAAAGAGGAGGAGGAGAAGAGGTTTTAGAAAACCCAAGAAAGGGAAGAGATGAACATAGCAACCCTAAAAGAAGACCCTCTTCTTCTCTTTGCTTTCACCTAGACACCTAGATTTGTGTCTATTGAATCTCAATGCCTAGAGATTCTCTCTTCCTAATTTTCACACACCTCAAAGCCCTCTTAAAGGTCTATAACCCATGAAAATTTTAAGCAAAAATTCATTCAAAATATATATGAAAAAAAAGAGTCCTTATCTACGTCAAATACTAGACAAGGAATGGTCAAATAGGGCAAGTCAAGGGGCGCCCAACTCTTGGATGCCCCCTCCATGATTTTTGGAATGTACCAGCAAGAAAAGGCACACAAGAAAAGGGGTTTCTCATGATGAATAAGAGAGAATTTAATTGAGAGAGGGACGGCACCTTTTGGCAAGAATTTGGATTTGTTAGGATTCTATCTCATAGAATCCAATATCAAAACAAACTCCTTCTTTGACTTGGTCTTCAACCCAATTACCATATGAGAAAGAGAGAGAGAGAGAGAGGGGGGGGGCATACAGGAAGATCAGAAAGAAAAGGATTTTTCATGAAAAATATCAAAAAAATAGGCATGGGGGGCGTTGGAACTAAGGTGGCGCAAGGAGGAATCCTAGTCTTACTAGGATTCTATCTATGACATGGTCAAAGTGGTTTCTTAAACCAAATTAAACCAAAACCAACTCAATCAAATTAAATTAGATTCTAACCCAATTAATGATTCAATTAAATTAAATTAAATAATATTTAATTTTGATTTAATTTTTTAATTAAATTAGAAAATTGGGTTGACCTAAGTCCTAGTTAGACTAGGACTAGTTTTTTCTTGCACTTGACTTATCCAATAAATCAATTGGACTTGATTCAATCAAGTCCAAACCAAATCTAATTAAATTATATTTAATTAAAATTAATCTCAACCCTTTGGCTTAATCGAATTAAATCAATTAGCAATTGAATTGCTAATCAATCCTCATACAACACTTGCACTAAGTTAAACATCAATCGTATTGATCGTTTAACCCTAGAACAATTCTTAATCATTGATCATCTATTCGATCAGATGATGAGTTCTAATGTGTGTGACCTCATAGGTCCGAACCTAAGCTGATAGTATAGAAATAAATTTCTATACCAATTGAAGTGACCATCTAGCAATGATACTCGATGGATGGATAGGTCGAATGTGTAGAACACCATCCTTAGAACCCATGCGGATATAGTTTCCATGTAATTCATCCTCTTGACCAAAATGCTCGTAGGATACCTCAGAGTTCAATTGTCAACTCTAATTAGATTGTCCATATTGTATTTCAAAATATCAAATCCATCTGATGGATTATCTTGGTCAAGATTTTGCTATATTGAAATATAGTGATACATTCTTCTCCAACTCTTGGAATAGTCAATTCCATCTTGATCACACACCGACTTCACAAGTACTTGACTGTGCCTAGAAGTTTTCTATTACTAAATTAGAAATTCAGTTAGTTTGGTATCAAAGTACAGTGAGTTGCTTGCAAGTCACTGAGGTGATCTCAGGTCTAAGGGACACTTATACCTAATCCCATCAGAGACATCCTCGATAGCAGAATTCTCTGAAGTTGGTCACGTTCAATGGTGATGTACCCATACATCTCACCTATATGCCATATCAGTATCTCCATACTTTTTGATTAAGAGGACAATCAATCTATATGGCATAAAGCGACCTATGCTCAATAGACGCTGTTGTCCTAATTAACAGCCTATCATTTGGTCGTGAATAAATTTAAAGACTAATTGATAAATCCTCTCTTTATCAAAGCTAAATAGTCATAAGGTTCATCACAAAAATGGAGTTCGTTAGAAGATGAAGATTTGTGATAAAAAATATGCCAAAGTATTTTATTTATCAATGATTAATTACATATACAAGGTAGCTCAACCATTAATAGGCTATTGATTGGCTTTTGGGACATAATTTTCAATAACTCCCACTTGTCTTAAAGCTGCTCGGCATAGTATCTAATACCCATCTTCTCTTATGGTTGTCGAACTCCTTAATTGCCATGGCTTTAGTGAAGGGGCTGGCTAGGTTCTTCTTTTCGTCAATCTTCTGAAGGTCAACGTTACCACGATCCATGATCTTGTGAGCTCAGAAGTGGCACTCCCAAGTCTTCAAAATATGAGAAGATAGGTCATAAAAAGATGGGAGAGAGTTGAAAGAAAAATCAGCTCTCCTAGCAAAGTTCAAAAACTGGGCTGGCTCACCCTGAGATTGAGCCGGCTAAGATGAAAATTGGGTCAGCTTAGTCTAGGACTGGGTCGGCTAGGTCTCAGAGAAAAATCTAGATAGAAAATAGTATTTTTGGACTGTTGGCATGGTTCATAACTATTGAAGAAAAAATTCTATTTCCCAGGTCAGGTTCGTTCAGATCTTGATTTGATCAAGAAGGATATTTCAAAAATTTTTCTCTTAGATCCAAATCAGATCTGAGATTCTTCAGATCTAATTTTATCGATGTGATAAAATAAAAAAATAAATTAAATCAAATCTAATTTAATTGTTCCTTATTATGGATAATCCTATTATTCTATGATGATCCTGATATTAGCCTGAGGTTCTGGATGTAGCCACGCAAGCGCCTAGTCTCTACCAGTATCCACTCGAGCAGGATCTAGAGATCTTCTCCTTCTCAATCTATGCTCGAAAAATTAGATCTGGATCTGATCTTGAAGGTCTTCAAAATGCCTTTTGAAGATCAACTGTTGTCTCTTGCAGCAGTGTTGCCTTCTTCCTTTTCTGTTGCCTTTCTCTTGCTTGGATCGCACCAAACTCAAGCCCAAAACCTCTTGGGCATGGAAAGGAGAGAGAAAAGCAGAAGGTGGCATGGAGAAGGAGGGAGAGTTGCTATGTGGCATAGGCAAAGGGCAGAACTCTAAATCCTAGGCGTAGATAGGATTTATATAGATCCTGCTGCGCCATGTAGTGCCACATCATCCCAGCCAATGATGGCCCTTTATGTAATCAGATCTAAATCTGATTGGTGAGATGATATCATCTGATCTAATTAGATTAGAGTCTCTCACAAACCTCCCTAGGTGGCACCAAGACTGGTCAAAGAAGAGTCTTTGGCACCACCCACGTAGAGAGCATGAAGCAACCTAAAGTCCCATCTATATGGGACTCCAAGTACCATCCGCTTTGGGTGCACGCCTCCCTAGGCATGCACCCCCTCCCTCTCTTCTTTTTAGTAGGGGGACAAAGCCCCATCTTCTCTCCTATGGGTGCATGACACATGGATAGATGTCTAAGTATCAAAGGTCAATGTTTGACCAAAGTCAAAGATAGGATTTAGCAGATGACGAAAAATGGAAGGTGTTGTCTCAAATTTATCTCATAAATTAAGACAATCCTTTTCTAATTTGGACAAGCTCCAGTCAAATCAAGTAAAAGTTCTTGAGTGAGTTCAAATATATTTAGCTCAATTGAGACAACTTTTAGTGATTTTTGAAGGAGAACATTAGGCTCAATCGTATGCTAGCACGATTTCATTGAACCTAATTGAATCTTATTCAAATCAATTGAACTGGGTTAGTCCAATTGATGATATCCAGATCCAAACCCTTATTTGTGTGATCGAATTAGGTTCAGATCCGCATGGTAATGGGATATGTCATGATCTCTATCATTGACATCATCAAAATACCTTTCGATGAATCAAAACTTTTCTGATTCAGACAACTAGTATGATCAATCATCCAGATCATTTTAATTGCTCCCACAATCCACCAGTGACACCTAGTAGCATATGGTAGCAATCCATCAGAACTAAAAATGAACCTCTTGGTGTAGTTACCTATGTGATTAAGTTCCTCTATCTTGAGCTTCGATCAGATTAGGGTTAAGGTGATCTAATCAAATCCTAATTTCCATCATATGAATTAATCATTTGATTCAAGTCCGATGTGAAAATCCTAATAGAAACTCTTTCTATTATTTCACTCTACCATGGCCATGGGCTTATGGACTTGATTCTCATGATCATCATAGGACTGCTCCTCATCTACCAAGGTAGATAGATTCCCTATTGGTGCAATCTAATTCATACAATGAACATGCTATAGCCAACATACACCTCAGGATTTTGAATGACTAGAAGATCGAGTTATGGTGTAGTCGAACTATAACATCCTCAAGATGAACTATTGATGCACCTCAGGTCAAAGAACCAAACACATCATTGCAGCTTCGAGCCAGTCATTGACGAGAAGGTAGACTTCCTCATGACTGCTCGAGGTGGTCATGCTCAGTGCCCTTGTTCTCTAGCGAGTACCTGTACTCTCACTCTGATATCTCTACACCATAAACTCAAGACTCATCTATTCTAAAAAAGTGATCGTACACCAACCTTCCAGATTGATCACCATCCTCATGATGATCCTATGGTGAGGAGCATTTTATGAGTCAATAATGAAAATTCATGTCTTAAATTTTCAACTCTTGAAAATATGAACTATCATTACCATTAACTCAAGGGATGTATCATAGACACTTTCAAATACACAATGTGATAGAAAATAATTCATTTTGTTATTTATAGTTAAAATTATAATTTTATCCTTAGATGTTTATTACAAATGTTAGCCAATTCTGACTTCTAGGGCACACATATCTAACGAACTCCCATCTGACCTAAAGTCAATTAGCTACAAATCTAAGTCTCATCTTCTCAAGATGAGTTTCGATCTTCTGCTAGCCCAATGACTTTGTGAGTGGGTCTGCTACATTATCTACGAAGTTGACTCTCTTGACCTCGACATAATCTTTCTTAAGATAATTGCGGATAATGTGGTATCGTCGCTCGATGTGCTTAGATTTCTGATGAGACCTCGGCTTTTTAGCAAGGGCTATGACACCATTGTTGTCGTAGTATAGAGGAATGGCATCTGATGGCATCACTCCAATCTCTATGGTAAATATTTTGTACCAGAATGCCTTCTTTGTAGCTTCTGACGTAGCGATGTATTCTGCTTCCATGGTGAAATCTACTATCACTGTCCACTTGAAACTCTTCCAACTGACAGCACCACCATTACACACAAATAGACTCCCAAATGTCGACTTTCGATCATCTATATCGGACATAAAATCCGAGTCTATATATCCCTGGACTTGGAGTTCTCTATTACCAAAAATCAACAACATATCCTTAGTTCTTCTCAAGTACTTAAGGATACATTTCACAGAAGTCCAGTGTTCTTCATCTAGATTCAACTGATACCTGCTGGTGACACTCACAGCATAGGCTATATCAGGTCATGTACATAATATGGCATACATGAGGCTCCCTATTGCTGAAGCATAAGGAATTTTGCTCATGCGTTCAATCTCCTCTGGTCTGTTGGGACACATTTTCTAGGAGAGATGAATGCCATGTCTGAAGGGTACCAATTTCCTCTTGGAGTTTTTCATGCTAAACCTCTTTAGCACTTCCTTTGTGTACATCTTCTGTGAAAGACCTAGCATCCTATTCGATCTATCTCAATAGACCTTAATTCCTAGAATGAAGGATGCTTCTCCTAGGTCTTTCATAGAGAATTCTTTGGACAACCATATTTTAACTATGGTCAACATAGAAATATCATTTTCAATAAGGAGGATGTCATCCACGTACAGTACGAGAAAGACAATAGCGCTTTCACTGATCTTTTTAAAAATACATAGTTCCTTCTCATTTTTGATGAAACCAAATAATTTGATCACATCATTAAATCGAGTATTCTAACTCTGAGATGCTTGCTTAAGTCCATATATGGACCTTTGTAGCTTGCATACTTTGTGATCAGCATCACTGGATATGAAACCTAGCAGCTATTTCATATAGATATCTTCCTCAAGGTATCCATTTAAGAATATCATTTTCACATCTATTTGCCATATTTCATAATCGAAATAAACTACAACAGCATGCAATATGCGGATAGATTTTAACATAGCTACTAGCGAAAAGGTATCCTGATAGTCAATACCTTCACACTGACTATAACCTTTTGCCACTAATCTAGCTTTGAATATTTTCATATTTCCATCTGCACCAATCTTTCTCTTGTAGATTCATTTACACCCAATAGGTACTATACATTCTGGTGGATCTACCAAGGTCCAAACTTGGTTTGAGTGCATCAAGTCAATTTCTGACCTCATTGTCTCTAACCATTTTTTAGAGTCAATATCTGATATCATCTCATCATAGGTTTTGGGATCATCAGCATGAATTCCATTGCCTACAAGAAATATTTCCTCTACTTTCTTTGAGATAGTACCTACGTATCTCTCAGGAGGATGAAAAATCTTTTTTGATCTATGAGATGGAGGAGGTAGTGATTGTATTGGCTCAACCTAATTTGGTTCCACAGGATCCTTAGCTCATTGCTCTTGTGAGACTTTCTCCTCGAGTTTGATCTGCTTTTAATGCCACTATCTTAAATAAACTATTTTTCAAGAAAGATGGCATGCCGACTCATAATTATATTATAATCTTCTAGAATGTAGAAATAATATCCTAATGACTCTGTAGGATATCCTATAAATTGAGCTCTAAAGGACCTAAAGTCTAACTTGTCCTCTTGTTGTCTTTTGACATGTGTCAGACAACTCTAAATTCTGAGATGACTTAGACTTGATTTCTTACCATGCCATATCTCATACAGTGTGGTAAGAAAGATTTTAGAGGAAACCCTATTTAGTAAATATATTGTAGTTAACAAACTATGTCCCCAAAGAAAATCAAAAAAGTTTGTGAAGCTCATCATGGATCGAACCATATCTAATAGGATCTGGTTCCTTCGTTCTGAAATCCCGTTGAGTTGAGATGTTCCAGATGGAGTCCATTGAGAGACTATGCCATTTTGCTGGAGATAGTCCCAGAATTCCTAACTAAGGTATTCACCTCCTCGATCTGATCGAAGAACCTTAATGAATTTTTTAGTTTGCTTTTCTACTTCATATCTGAATTTTTTGAACTTTTCAAAAGCTTCAGACTTGTGTCTTATAAGATACATGTACCCATATCGAGATAAATCATCGATAAAAGTTATGAAGTAGACAAAGTTACCTCTAGCCGGTACATCAAATGGGCCACACACATCAGTATGTACTAGGGCTAGTAGATCTATGGTCCTTTCCCCATGTTCCACAAAATGGAGGTTAGTCATTTTGCCATGAAGACATAATTCACAAATTGAATATGACTCGAAAGTCAACAGACTCAATAGCCTAATTTTTTTCAATTTGTTAACCCTATCTTCTACTATATAACCTAGCCTTAGGTGCCATAGATACCTATCATTCGGACTATCCCTAGGTCATTTTACAGCATTCACATTTTGCTCGATATTAAAAATAGATATATGCAACTGGTAGAGACCGTTAATGAGGAAACCACTTATAGTTTTATTTTTTTTATAAAGAATATTACAATGGTCCTTAAGAAAACTAATTACATAGCCTTCTTGTGCTAAACATAAAATAGAAATCAAATTTCTGCTTGCAGAAGGCACATAATAATAATTCTTAAGTACTAAATCTAAGCCAGATAGTAGTCAAAGAGGGTAGATTTCTACGACCATAGCAGCAACTCTTGCTCTATTTTCAATGCATAGGATCATCTCACCATCCCTCAGCCTTCTTCTATCCTCAAGATCCTGCATAGAAGTGCACAAATAAGCACTATAACCAGAGTCAAGCATCCAACTGGATGCAAAAGAAATCGTAAGATTAGATTCAATAATGAGCATACCTCCAGAAGGACCTATGTCCTTCTTATTCTTTAGGATGGCCAAGGTATATAGGATAGTTCCATTTTCAGTGGCCGTCAGTATTACAATGAAAATACTTTTCTTTGTCAGCAGCTTTCTTCTTCAGCTCTACTTTCTTTTTCTTTCCACCTTCCATCTTCTACCTTTTCACAGACTTCTTTTTCTTTTCAAAAGACTTTTTCTTGAAAGAAGTCCATTCCATAGCAAGTACTGAGCCTTTAGAATCTTTCATAGAAAGCTCAATAGTAACCAACATGTTCATAAGCTCGGCCAGAGTACTCTAAAATTTATGCTTATGGTAGTTCATGATGAACTACTCATACGCATCAGTCAAGGATTGCAGAATTATATCATTTTGCAGATCCTGGTCTAACTTCACTTCGAGCTTTTCAATCTCTTCTAAGTTCTTGATCATCATTAGATAATAATCTTGGACTGACTGTCCATCATGCATTTTAGTCTTAAACAGTTGTTTAGTGATCTGATATTTGGCTGCGCGACTCTGTTTACCAAACAACTCTTGTAGGTGAGCCAACATTTGGCAAACAGTCTTGATATCTTCATGTTGGTGCTGAAGCTCATCAAACATCGAGCCCAACATGTAGTATCTAACCTTGTTATCTTCATTCATCCATTTGCCAAGAGATGTTCTCTGTCCAGTAGATGGATAGGCTGGTAAGGTGGGGGGATCTTGGTCCAATCATGAGTTAACTTCTTAGAATCCAAAATGATTTTGAAGTTTCAGAGCCAATCCTTGTAATTGGATTCGGTCAGTCTATGGGTGTTCAGGATATGGATTAGTGGATTGGATGCAGAAATTTTTCTTTTCCTATAGAGAGTCAAAGTGTCTAGTTAGATTTTGTAATTAAGACTTGAATAATTTATTTAGAAGTTTGATTTTTAAATAAATTAGCTTCCACTATATTCTCAGATCCCTAAACTCCCTCTGTAGAGATGCAAAAATCTTCATGATTAATGATTTCTAGTGGATGGTGCAGTCCCACCAACTGACTCATCACCTCATCTAACAGTTATTAGTGATGGGTTAGTCAATGAGTGAACAACTCTTGTCCAATGATTCTCTAATCATGGTGCACCCAAGCTTGGTCTCTAATTCATGAATCTCACCATGGCCAAAATATTGATCCACTACTTAGTTAGGTCAGACCCACCATTTGCATAGATTGAATTTTTAATTGAATCTCTCATCGTATCCAGAATATTGAGCCCAATCCATCCTCCAACCTATAGCATCCAATGCCTAATAGACAAGGTTGTGTCTTTTTGGTGCAACTGAACCACTATGACCCACCGAGAACAATCAATCCTAAAAAGGGTCCACACATCTACAATGGTGGAAGACCTTAGACTTAATATTTTCTTAGAAAGATTTGATTTAGATCTCTTTAAACTTGACATAGCCATAACTATTATGACTAACCTAGTGGCATGGGTTAGCTCGGATTATTAAGCACCTCAGAACAAGACTGAGCCAATAAATATGGTCAGATAAGTGAGACCAATGGAAGGGATATGCCATTAACTCGACAAGAATGCATTCGAGTTGAGTAGCTTCCAATTAAAAATCAGTCGATCATATCTACCAAACTTACCTTAGACACCAAATTATTGAGCTAGAACCAAATGGGTTAGCCTACAATCCAGACTCTAACCACTGAGCCTAGTTAGGTCTTAACTTGATTGATCATTCATGTGACTCGATCTTGACCCAGACTTAATTCCATTATGCTGGTCAATTTAAGCACTCTTGATCCTATCTAACCGACTCTTAATTCTGTTTGATCAATTGCTAGACCTAATTGAGCTATCCAAGCTCGAACCCAATTTTATGAATATATCTTAGATCTAAAAATTTTTAATTTTAGATCTAATATATTTAATAATCTTAATTCTTAATTAAGTATAGGATTCATAAACAAAATATGTAAATAAAATCCTAGGATTTCAGGATCTAGGGTTTTGCAGAAAATAAGTTTTTTTTAATTTTTGATTAAGGACAAATGTGCAGCACCCCTACACATCATAAAAACACCCCATCGAATGAAAAGAGAGGGCCTTTAAATGCTACTTCATCCTTATGATCGGACGGCCAAGGGGAACGCCTTAATCAGAAATATGATAAACCTACAAAATTAGTTAGATTTACATATACATCACATATATAAAATTGATCTAACTTAAAAACATGTTTTGCATACATCTCATGTATCATATCATGCATATTTTCAGATCTAAACTATCTCATAAATATCTAAAAAATAAAATTTAAATTTGATCATATCAAATTAAATTTATTCAAGACAACTTTGTAAAACTATTCTACAACTAATCTAAACATGCATCTATCATATCTCATATGAACAAAATTAAATAAATTTATTTTCTATTTTTTAGATCTAATTATAATATTTATAATATTATAAAGTGGTAAATAAATAGATCTAAAATTAAATTAAAATTATGATCATCCTAGACTATACATAGAACTATTCTATTCCTAGTCTAGTCATGCATCTCATACATCTTAGATCTAGATTATTTAATTTTCTTAATTTTTAATTTTAGATCTAATAACATCTAATATGAAATAAAAAATCATCTAATTATCAAATTAAAATTATATTAAAATAAGATCTAAATAATTATGGAACCTAGCTCTAATACCAGTTCAAGGGAAAACCCTATTTTTTAGGTCAGGTTTGTTCAGATCTTGATTTGATCTAGAGAAATATTTTAAAATTTTTTCTCTTAGATCCAAATCAGATCTAAGATTCTTCAAATCTAATTTTATTAATCTAATAAAATAAAAATAAAATAAATTTAATCTAATTTAATTATACTTTGTTATGGGTAATCCTATTATCCTGTAATGATCCTGATGTTTACCTGAGATTCTGGATGTAGCCACGCAAGCACCTGACCTCTACCGATATCCACTCAAATAGGATTTGGAGATCTTCTCCTTCTCAATTTGTGCTCCAAAAATTAAATCTAGATCTGATCTTGAAGGTCTTCAAAATGCCTTTAGAAGATCAACTATTGTCTCTTGCAGCAGTGCTGCCTTCTTCCTTTTCTGTCCCTTTCTCTTGCTTGGATCGCACCAAACTCGAGCCCAAAACCTCTTGGGCATGGAGAGGAGAGAGAGAAGCAGAGGGTGGCATGGAGAAGGAGGGAGAGGGGCTATGTGGAATGGGCAAAGGGTAGAAACTCTAAATCCTAGGCATAAATAGGGTTTATATAGATCCTACTACGCCTTGTAATGCCACATCATTCTGATCAATCATGGCTATTTATGCAATCAGATCTAAATTTGATTGATGAAATAACATCATCTAATCTAATTAGATTAGAGTCCCTCATAAACCTCCTTAAGTGGTGCCAAGATTGATCAAAGAAGGTCTTTGGCGCCACCCAAGTAGAGAGCATGAAGCAACCTGGAGTCCCATCTGTATGGGACTCCAGGCGTCATCCTCTATGGACCACGCCTCCCTAGGCATGCACCCCCTCCCTTTCTTCTTTTTAGTAGAGGGACAAAGCCCCATCTTCCCTCCTATGGCTGCATGACACATGGGCAAATGTCTAACTGTCAAAGGTCAACATTTGACCAAAGTCAAAGATAGGATTTAGTAGGTGACATAAAATGGAAGGTGTTATCTTAAATTTATCTTATAAATTAAGATAATCCTTTTCTAATCAAGACAAGCTCTAGTCAGACCAAGTAAAGATTTTTGAGTGAGCCCAAACACATTTGGCTCAGTCGAGACAACTTTTAACGATTGTTGAAGGAGAACATTAGGCTCAATTGTGTGCTAGCACAATTTTCTTGAACCTAATTGAATCTTATTCAAATCAATTGAATTGGGTTAGTCCAATTGATGATATCTAGATCCAAATTCTTGTTTGTATGATCTAGTTAGATTTAGTTTTATATGGTAATAGGATATATCATGATCTCTATCATTAACATCATCAAAATTCATTTCGATGGATTAAAACTTTTCTGATTAAGTCAACTAGTATGATCGATCATCCAGATCATTCTAATTACTCCCAAAATCCATCAGTGACACCTAGCAGCATATGGTGGCAATCCATTAGAACTAAAAATGAACCTCTTGGTGTAGTTACCTGTGTGATTAAGTTTCTCTATCTTGAGCCCCGATCGGATTAGGGTTAAGATGATCTCGTCAAATCCAAATTTTCATCATATAAATTAATCATTCGATTCAAGTCCGACGTGAAAATCTTAATAGAAACTCTTTCTATTATTTCACTCTACCATGGTCATGGGCTTATGGACTTGATTTTCATGATCATCTTAGGGTTGCTCCTCACCTACCGAGGTAGATAGATCTTCTATTGGTACAATCCAATTCCTACAATAAACATGCTATAGCCAACATATGCCTCAGGATTTCGAATGGCTAAGAGATTGAGTTATGGTATAGTCAAACTATAACACCCTCAAGGTGAGCTACTGATGTATCTCAAATCAAAGAACTAGACACACCACTACAGCTTCAAGTCAGTCATTGATGAGAAGGTAGACTTTCTCATGACTGCTCGAGGTGGTCATGCTCGAGGTGGTCATGCTCAGTGCCCTCATTCTCAAGTGAGTATCTATACTCTCACTTCAGTATCTCTACACCATAGACTCAAGACTCATCTATCCTAAAGAAGTGATCGTACATCAATCTTTTGGATCAATCACCATCCTCATGATGATCCTACAGTCGGAAGCATTTTATGAGTCAATAATAAAAATTCATGTCTTAAGTTTTTAACTCTTGAAAATATGAACTATCATTACCATTATCTTAAAGGATGTATCACAGACACTTTCAAATACACACTATGATACAAAATAATTTATTTTATTATTTATAGTCAAAATTATAATTTTATCCTTAGATGTGTATTATAAGTGTTAGCCAATTCTGACTTCTAGGTTACACATATCTAACAACAACTAGGTCGGCTCAGTCCAAGACTGAGCCAATCCAGTCACAGGTAAACTGAGCCAGCTTAGTTTTCATGGGTTATTATTTTATGTACGTGGATTTTTGGATTTGGAGAGTTTTTCTATGAGCTTGGGTTTGACCCTTTGTAAAGTATATATACTGAAAATAGATCAAGGTTGTAATTAAGCTGAAATATACTGAATAAAAGCTTTTTTCTCTTAAAAATCTCTTCTACTCTTCTTCCCTATTTCTTGAATTATTTGATCATGCTTCCATAGAAATCTCTAAGAAGTATTTCTATGTTGCTTGGCTAATCACTGATGGCCATGCCGATCTATGTGGGAAGAGCGCATATTTTCGATAATTAGTATCAGAGCGATGTTACATGGAAGAAAGAAAGACGCCTAGGATTTACTACATCCAGGATCTGTTGCACTAGATTTTATCCTAAAACATCTAGTTTGCTTCATGGTTGTCTCTAGATTGAGGTGGAGATTGTTTACACGGTGGAAGGGTGATATAGAAGTTTGGAAAGAAAATCTAGGGCTAGTTAGATCTTCTTTGAAGGATAGTTTTGCTGATGTATGTGATCATGAAGGGTGTTAGGGATCTGTTCTTGACTTGTTTGAAGTCATGGGATCAAATGGATTTAAGGTGGATTTTGAGAAGTTTGATGGCAAGGAAAACTTTATCCTATGGCAGCAAAGAGTAAAGGACTTGTTGGTTTAGCAGAGGATCTATAAGGTCTTGACAAAAGAAAGGCTAGAAAAGATCAGTGATGAGGATTAAGAAGAATTGGAGAAAATTGCTTTTAGCATAATCTGGATGTGCTTGACCAATCAGATTTTGCCTAAGGTTTACATAGAAACTATGGCAAAGAGGCTCTAGAAGAGATTGGAGAATACATACATGGGGAAGAACATGACGAATAAGCTGTGGTTGAAGAAATAGCTGTATAGTCTGAGGATGCCTGAAGGTAGAGATCTTGTTGCACATATCCAAAGGATCAATTAGGTGTGTTCTGAGGTGGTGAGTTTAGATGTGAAGATCGATGAGGAGGATCGGGCATTGCTACTATTATGTTCTCTCCCAGATTCGTATGATGGTCTCATAACAACTTTAGTTTATGGAAAGGAGATCCTAAACTATGAAGAGGTTGTTGGTATGCTCAGATCAAATGAGCAAAGAGGAAAGATCTGCAAGAAAGATCCTAAGTCTGAGATCTTGGCTGTGAATGAAAGATAGAGAAGATCAAAGGAGAAGGCAAAAGAAAAATCTAAGGGCAAGTCAAAGTCTCGCGATCAGAGGAAGATGACATTGAAATATTATAAATATCATTAGCCTGAACACTTAAAGAGAGATTGTCCCCTTTTAAGATCAGAAAAAGAGAAGACCAGCAAGGAAGATGATACAGCTTCTGTGAGCAATGGAGAAGATCTATTAGTTGTATTAGATGGATCCACAGAGTGCGATACGATGTGGATATTAGATTCAGCATGCTTGCACTACTATACTTCTCATCGGGAGTAGTTTGCTATCTACCAGAAGGTCGTTGATGAAAGTGTCAGTCTTGGAGATGATCATGCATGCAAAATAGCTAAAATTGGCTCTATCAAGATGAGGATGTATGATGGAATCATTCGTACATTATCAAATGTCAGACATGTACCGGAGTTGAAAAAGAATTTGATTTGTTTAGGCTACTTGGAGGAGCAAGGTTATGCTTTTAGTAGCCAAGCTGGGAGTGGATGTCTGAAAATTTTTAAAGGAGCTTTGGTGGTGATGAGAGGTAGAAGACTGAGCAATAATTTTTATAGAATGAAAGGCTTAGTGGTAAATGATAGTATAGAGGTGCTAGTAGCAGCATAGGAGGAGCAGATTTTATATTAGCTGTGGCAATATCGGATGAATCATATGAGTGACCATGGGCTCACTGAACTAAGCAGAAGAGGTATGATCCTAGCCCTACGGAAGAAGGGAATAGATCTTTATGAGCCATGCATCTTTGGCAAATAGCATAGGATGAAGTTTGTCAGAAGTACCAAGTGCAGTGAGGGAGTGCTGGATTTAGTGTACTCGAATATGTGGGGACCAGCTCCTATATCCACTAAAGGTGGGGCAAAATATTTTATCACTTTCATTGATGATTTCTCAAGAAAGGTGTGGGTTTGTCTGATCAAAAAAAAAATCAGAGGTGTTTGTTTGGTTCAAAGCCTGGAAAGCTAAAGTAGAGGAGTCAGAAAGATAGGTGAAGAGTCTGAGGTCGGATAATGGAGGGGGGGTATACTAGCCTAGTGTTCAGGAGGTACTATGAGGAACATGGCATCAAATACCATTACACGATGAAGATGACTTTCCAGCAGAATGGTGTCGTAAAAAGGATGAACCAGCACTAATCGAGAAGGCACGGAATTTGAGGCTGCAGACATCACTACCAAAGTTTTTTTAGGGTGATGCTCTAACTTTTTCTTATTTTCTTATGAATAGGTCCCCTCATTATAAGTTGAATGGAGGCATTCTAGAGGAGGTCTGGAGTGGAAAGAAGATGGAGCTTGGCCATTTGAAAGTCTTCGATTGCATAGCCTATGCACATGTCGAGGCAACCGAGAGGAGCAAATTGGATCCTAAATCTTAAAAGATGACATTCATAGAAAATCCACAAGGAGTCAAGGGGTACCTACTGTGGGACTCTTAGGCACAGAAGTCAGTGATCAGCAGGGACATTATCTTTGATGAGAAGAGCATCTTGAGGAGGTCTGGGATAGATGAAACTAAAAAAATAAAGGTGAACAGCAGTGGCCAGTCAGAGAATGATGGCATGCAAGTTACATCTACTTACAGGAGTGTTCCTATTAAGGTGGAGCTAGGCAGAAAAATATTATCTCAGATTGAAAATCAGCATGGAGGATCGACAGTTCAGAAAGATGTGTAGGAGCAGCCATAGACATCAGGCAGAGATGTGCCACTAGGAGTAGCTTTGCACAAGCCCCAGCATACTATTAGGAGGTTGGTCAGATATGGCATTGATGAGGTTATCTCCTATGCACTCATCACTGCTAATGGAGATCCAGAGAATTATGTAAAGGCTATGGAAAGTGAGGATCATGATTCATGAATGCAGGCCATGATGGAAGAGATGAAATCACTTGAGCAGAATCAGACATGGCAGCTGGTAGATCTTCCAGAGGATGCTTGACCTATTAGCTTAAAGTGGGTATTCACAAAGAAAGAAGCACCTTTAGAATAAGGTGGAGTTAGATTTAAAGCAAGGCTGATAGTAAAGCGATACTCATAAAGGAAAGGGATTGACTACATAGAAATTTTCTCTCCTATACATCTATTCGAGTTTTGTTGTCACTGGTGGCACAGCATAATATGAAATTGGAATAGATCGATGTGAAGACAGCCTTCCTTCATGGGACTTTGGAGGAAAGAATCTACATGAAGTAGCCAAATAATTTCATGAAGATGGGATAGGAAGAAAAGATGTGTTTACTTAGGAAGTCTTTGTATGGCTTAAAATAATCTCCTCGTTAGTGGTGTCGAAGGTTTGATAGCTTTGTCTTGAAATTAGGTTTCAGCATATGTGCATATGATTGTTGTGTTTATGTCAAGGATGTAGATAAGGAGGATGCCCTGTACCTATTACTATATGTAGATGATATGCTCATAGCCACTAGAAACATGGATGCTATGAAAAGGTTGAAAAGAGAATTATCATCTAAGTTTGAGATGAAAGATTTGGTTCCAGCTGAGAAAATCCTTGGAATAGAGATTTGCAGAGATAGATGCAAAGGTGTGCTCCATTTGTCACAAGAAAAGTATGTCCAGAAGGTTCTGAAGAGGTTTAGGGTGGAGAAGGCCAAACCTGCAAAGATGCCATTGTCGAGCCATATGTCTCTCTCCAAGTTACCGAGCCTCAAATCAGAAGAGGAGAGAGAGTATATGGAATGAGTCTCTTATACAAATGTTGTAGGCAGTGTGATGTACACTATGATGTGCTGTAGACCAGATATAGTACATGCAGTGAGCACGGTTAGTAGATACATGGCTAACCCTAGGAAGGAGGACTGGAAAGCATTGAAATGGATATTGAGATATCTGCATGGAACAAGAGATTATGGTTTGATGTTTGGTGGGCAGCTAAAAGGATTTGGAGAATAATCTATGAAGATGTGTGAAGGTTCAGGTCCTCTGGAAAGGTTTGTTAATGCAAACTATGCTGGTGATCTTGATACAAGGAGGTCTACTACTGGATATCTTTTCTATGTATATAGTGGACCGGTGTCTTGGAGATCAACCTCTCAACTAATCATGGCCTTGTCTACCATAGCGGTCAAGTACATTGGGATATCAGAGGCTGCAAAGGAAGCTCTTTGGCTTAGGAGGCTGAATGATGAGTTAGGGGTGGAGCAGAGCAAGATTACACTGTTCAATGATAGTCAGAGTGCTCTACTATTGGCACAAAACCCAATCCATCATGCACGCACAAAGCATATAGACATGAGGTACCACAGAATCAGAGAGCTGGTGGAGAAAGATGAAGTGAAACTGATGAAAATCCATACCAAGAAGAATCAGTCTGATGCACTCATGAAGGTACTCTCCAGAGATAGCTTTTAGAGATGTGTGAAATGGATGGATCTGTTGAGAAGAGATAAGTTCACAAGGACTTGGAAGTACCAAGGTGGAGAATGTGAGCTCAGAAGTGGCACTCCCAAGTCTTGGAAACATGAGAAGACTGGTCATGGGAAGATGGAAGTGAGCCAGAAGAAAAATTAGCTCTCCTAGCAAAGTTCAAAAATTAGGCTGACTCACCCTGAGACTGAGCTAGCTAAGTTGAAAACTAGGCTGGCTCAGTCCAGGACTAGGTCGGCTAGGTCTCAAAGGAAAATCCAGATAGAAAACTGCATTTTCGGACTATATATACAACTTGGTTAGCTCAGTCTGGGACTGAGCCGACCCAGTCGTAGGTTAGCTGACTCAGTCTGAAACTGGGCCAACTCAATTTTCATGGATTATTATTTTTTGTATGTGGGTTGTTTGGATTTGAAAAGATTTTCTATAAGCTTGGGCTTGACCCTTTGTAAAGTATATATATTGAAAATAGGTCAAGATTATAATTAGGGTGAACTATACTGAATAAAAGCTTTTTTCTTCCAGAAATCTCTTCTACTCTTTTTCTCTATTCCTTGAATTGTTTGATCATGCTTTCATAGAAATCTCTAAGAAGTACTTGTTGTTTGGCTAATCACCGACGGCCACGCCGATCCATGTTGGAAGAGCACATATTCTCGATAGATCTCACAAACTAGATGGAAACAACGTAGAATGTGCTTTGTCTGTTGGTGTATCTTCGGTTTCTTTGCTTGAGCTATGGCACCAGTGCTGTCGTAGTAGAGCAAGACTGGATCATCAATGGAGGGTGCTACCCTAAGCTTGGTGATGAACTTCCTCAGCCACATAGCTTTCTTTACTGCATTTGATGCTGCTATGTACTGTGCTTTGCAAATAGAGTCTGCCACTATATGATGCTTGAAACTTTTATAGTATATGGCTCCTCCACTTAGACTAAAGACATACCCCAATATGCTTCTGTTGTCATCATGTTCAAATTGAAAGCTAGAGTCTGTAAATCCTACAAGTTTTAGATCTGACTCACCATAAACCAACCATTGGTTCTTAGTATTTTTTAAATACTTAAGGATGGTTTTAACCACCATACAGTGATTTTCTCTAGGGTCAAACTGATATCTACTCACTACTCTTAGTGAGTATGCTACGTCCAATCTCGTACATGTCATTGTATACATGATTGACGCCACTACCGAAGCATATGGGATTCTACTCATACACTCTCTCTCTTCAAGAGTTGTCAGACAATCCTTCTTAGAGAGTGGAATTTCTTGACCTATCGGGAGATAGCCCTTTTCGAAATTTTTCATGCTGAACCTCTTCAGCATAGTTTCTATGTACGTGGATAGGGATATACCAAGCATCCTTTTAGATCTATCCCTATAATCTTCATCCCTAGGATGTAGGATGCTTCACCCAAGTTCTTCATGGAGAACTGTGATGACAATCAGACTTTTATTTCCTACAGTGTAGGGATGTCATTCTCGATTAAGAAAATATCATCCAAGTACAAAACAAGAAAAACCACTACTAGACTATTTGTCCATTTGTAAATGCAGGATTCTTCTTCATTCTTAATGAAGTCATACGTTTTGATCACTTTATCAAAATACATGTTCCAACTCCAAGATGCTTGCTTCAATCCATAAATGGATCTTTGAAGCCTACACACCTTGGACTTATTTGTAGATATGAACCCCTCAGGTTGTATCATATACACGTCTTTGGTCAGCTTTCCATTTAGAAAAGCTGTCTTCACATCTATCTACCAGATCTTATGGTCTAGATGGGTAGCCATTGCAAGCATTATCTGAATATATTTGAGCATTGCCACTGGGGAGAATGTCTCATCATAGTCAATACCATAATGTTGACGATACCCATTGGCAACTAGATGGACTTTATAGGTCTCCACCTTTTCGTCTATGCCTCTTTTTCTTTTGAATACCTATTTACACCCAATGGGTTTAACCCCTTCGGATGGGTCAACTAATGTCCATACACATTGACCTTCATAAAATCTATTTTAGATCTCATGGCTTCTAGCCATTTTTCAGAGTCGGATCTCTACATCGCATCAATATAATTGATCAAGTCCTTATCATTCTCATTGAGTTCAATAGGATCACCATCCTGGACCAAAAATTCATAGTATCTATTCAAATGGTGTGGTACTCTATCGGATTGCCTTAATGGTACGGGTTCACTAGGCTTCAGATCTGATCTGATCAAATCCAACTTAGGTTCAACATGTTAGATATGTATGCCCTAGAAGCCAGAATTGGCTAACACTTATAATACACATCAAAGGATAAAATTATAATTTTGACTATATACAATAAAATGGGTTATTTTCTATTACAGTGTGTATTTGAATGTGTCTGAGATACATCTCTTGAGTTAATGGTAATGATAGTTCATATTTTCAAGAGTTAAAAATTTAAGACATGAATTTTTATTATTGACTCATAGAATGCTCTCGACTATAGGATCATCATGAGGATGGTGATTGATCTAGAAGATTAGTGTATGATCACTTTTTTAGGATAGATGAGTCTTGAGTCTATGGTGTAAAGACATCAAAGCGAGAGTACAGATACTCGCTAGAGAACGAGGGCACTGAGCGTGACCACCTCGAGTAGTCATGAGGAAGTCTACCTTCTCGTCAATGACTGGCTCGAAACTATAGTGGTGTGTCTAGTTCTTTGCCTGAGGTGCATTGGCAGTTCATCTTGAGGGTGTTATAGTTTGACTACACCAAAACTCAGTCTCCTAGCCATTCGGAATCTTGAAGTGTATGTTGGCTATAGCATGTTCATTATAGGAATTGGATTGCCCCAATAGAAGATTTATCTACCTCGGTAGATGAGGAGCAGCCCTATGATGATCATAAAAATCAAGTCTATAAGCCCATGGCCATGGCAAAGTAAAATAATAGAAAGAGTTTCTATTAAAATTTTCACATCGAATTTGAATCCAACGATTAATTCATATGATGAAAATTAGGGTTTGACGAGATCACCTTAATCCTAATCCGATCAGGCCTCAAGATAGAGAAACTTAATCACACAGGTAACTGCACTAAGAGGTTCATTTTTAATTTTGATGGGTTACCACCATATACTGCTAGATGTCACTGGTGGATTTTGGGAGCAATTAGAATGATCTAGATGATCGATCATACTAATTGTCTGAATCATAAAAGTTTTGATCCATCGAAAGGTGTTTCGATGATATCGATGATAGAGATCATGATATATCCCATTACCATACGAAACTAAACCTAACTAGATCACCCAAACAAGGGTTTAGATTTGGATATCATCAATTGGACTAACCTAATTCAATTGATTTGAATAAGATTCAATTAGGTTCAAGGAAATCATGCTAGCACATGATTGAGCCTAATGTTCTCCTTCAACAATCATTAAAAGTTATCTCGATTGAGCCAAATATATTTGGGCTCACTCAAAAACCTTTACTTGGTTTGACTGAAGCTTGTCCAGGTTAGAAAAGGGTTATCTTAATTTATAAGATAAATTTAAGACAACACCTACCATTTTTCATCATCTACTAAATCTTGTCTTTTGACTTTGGTCAAACATTGACCTTTGACACTTAGACATCTGCCCATATGTCATGCACCCATAGGAGAGAAGATGGGGCTTTGTCTCCTACTAAAAAGAAGAAAGAAAGGGGGTGCATGCCTAGGGAGGCGTGCGCCCAAGGAGGATGATGCCTAGAGTCCCATATTGATTGGACTCCAGGTTGCTTCATGCTCTCTACTTGGGTGGCGCCAAAGACTCTTCTTTGACTAGTCTTGGCACCACCTAACGAGGTTTGTGAGGGACTCTAATCTGATTAGATTAGATAATGTCATCTCATCAATCAGATTTAGATCTGATTGCATAAAGAGTCGTGATTGGCCAGGATGATGTGGCACTGCATGGAGCAGCAGGGTCCATATAAACCCTATCTGCACCTAGAATTTAGAGTTTTTGGCCTTTGCCCATGCAACATAGCCCCTCTCCCTCCTTCTCCATGCCACCCTCTACTTCTCTCTCTCCTCTCCATTCCCAAGAGGTTTTGAGCTCAAGTTTGGTGCAATCCAAGCAACAGAAAGGCGACGGAAAAGGAAGAAGGCAGCACTGCTGCAAGAGACAATAGTTAATCTTTAAAAGGCATTTTGAGGACCTTCAACATTAGATCTAGATTTAATTTTTGGAGCACAGATTGAGAAGAAGAAGATCTCTAAATTCTATCCGAGTGGATACCGATAGAGGTCAGGCGCTTGCATGGCTACATCCAGAACCTCAGACAAACATCAGGATCATCATAGGGTAATAGGATTACCCATAATAAGATATAATTAAATTAGATTTAATTTATTTTATTTTATTTTTATTTTATTAGATTAATAAAATTAAATTTGAAGAATCTTAGATCTAATTTAGATCTAAGAAAAAAAATTTTGAAATATCTCTCTTGATCAAATCAAGATCTGAATAAACCTGACCCGAGAAATAGGATTTCTCCTTCAACTGATATCAAAGCCAGGTTCCATAATTGTTTAGATATAATTTTAATATAATTTTAATCTAATAATTAGATGATTTTAGATGTCACATTACATATGATTAGGTCTGAAATCAAAAATTAAAAAAGTTAAATAATCTAGATCTAAGATGTATGAGATGCATGACTAGACTAGGAATAGAATTATTCTACGTGTAGTCTAGGATGATCATAATTTTAAATTGATTAATTATAATTTTAGATCTATTTTTTATTATTTTTTAATATTATAGATGTTATAATTAGATCTAAAAAATAAAAAATAAATTTATTTAATTTTGTTTATATGAGATATGATAGATGCATGTTTAGATTAGTTGTAGAATAGTTCTACAAAGTTATCTTAAAAAAATTTAATTTGATATGATCAAATTTAAATTTTATTTTTTTAGATATTTATGAGATAATTTAGATCTAAAAACATGCATATGATATATGAGATGTATGCAAAACATATTTTTAAGTTAGATCAATTTTATATATGTGATATATATGTAGATCTAATCAATTTTGTATATTTATCATGTTTCTAATTAAAGTATTCCCCTTGGTCGTCCACTCATAAGAACGAAGTAGGATTTAAAGGCCCTCTCCTCGCATTCGATGGGGTATTCTTATGATGTGTAGGGTTGTTGTGCATTCATTCTTAATCAAAAATCAAAAAAAAAAACTTATTTTCTGCAAAACCCTAGATCCTGAAACCCTAGGATTTTATTTACATATTTTGTTTATGAACCCTATACTTAATTAAGAATTAAGATTATGAAATATAATAGATTTAAAATTTAAAATTTTTGGATCTAACACATATTCATAAAATTGGGTTCGAGCTTGGGTAACTCAATTAGGTCTAGTGGTTGATCAAATCGAATCAAGAGTCGGTTAGATGGGATCAAGAGTGCTTAAATTGACCAGCCTAATAGGATTAAGTTTGGGTCAAGGTCGAGTCACATGAGTGATCGATTAAATTAAGACCTAATTAGGCTTAGTAGTTAGAGTCTGGATTGTAGGCTCATTCGATTGGTTCTGGCTCAACAATTTGGTGTCTAAGGTAAGTTTGGAAGATACGACTGACTGATTTTTAATTAGGAGCTACTCGACTCGAATGCATTCTTATCAAGTTAATGGCACATCCCTTCCACCGATCTCACTTACCTAGCCATATTTATCGACTCAATCTTGATCTAAGGTGGCTGGTAATCCGAGCTAACCCATGCCACTAGGTTAGTCATAATAGTTATGGCTATGTTAAGTCAAGTTTAAAGAGATCTAAATCAAATCTTCCTAAGAAAAGATTAAGTCTAAGGTCTTTCACTATTGTAGATGTACGGGCCCTTCCTAGGGTTGATTGTTCTTGGCTGGTCACTGTGGTTCAATTGCACCAAAAAGATGCAATCATGTCTATTAGGCATTGGATGCTATGACTTAGAGGATGGATTGGGCTCAATATTTCAGATACGATGAGAGATCCAATTAGAAATCCAATCTATGCAAATGGTGGGTCTGACTTAACTATGGAGTGGATCAATATTCAAGGCATGGTGAGATTCATGAATTAGAGATCAAGCTTGGGTGCACCATGATTAGAGAATCATTGGACAAGAGTTGTTCACTCATTGGCTAACCCATCACCAATAACTGTTAGATGAGGTGATGAGTTAGTTGGTGGGATTGCACCATCCACTAGAAATCATTAATCATGAAGATTTTTGCATCTCTACGGAGGGAGTATAGGGATCCAAAAAAATAGTGAAAGCTAATTTATTTAAAAATTAAATTCCTAAATAAATTGTTCAAGTCTTAATTATAAAATCTAACTAGAAACTTTGACTCTCTACAGGAAAAAAAATGTCTGCATCCAACCCACTAGCTCGTATCCTGGACATTCATAGACTGACCGGACCTAATTACAAGGATTGGCTCCAGAACTTTAAAATCATTTTGGGTTTCGAGAAGTTAACTCACGTATTCGACCAGGATCCTCCCATCTTACCAATCTATCTATCCATTGAACAGAGAGCATTTCTTAACAAATGGATGGATGAAGGTAACAAGATCAAATACTACATGTTGGGCTCGATGTCTGATGAGCTTCAGCACCAACATGAAGATATCAAGACTATCTGCCAAATGTTGGCTCACCTGCAAGAGTTGTTTGGTGAGCAGAGTCGTGCAGCCAAATATCAGATCACTAAACAATTGTTTAAGGCTAAACTGTGTGATGGGTAGTCAGTCTAAGATCATTGCTTGATGATGATCAAAGACTTGAAAGAGCGTGAGAAGCTCAGAGTGAAGTTAGATCCGGATCTGCAGAATGATATAATTCTACAAACCTTGACTAATGCATATGGGCAGTTCATCATGAACTACCATATGTATAAACTTTAGAGTACTTTAGCTGAGCTTATGAATATGCCGGTTACTGCTGAGCTTTCTATGAAAGATTCTAAAGGCTCAGTACTTGCTATGGAATGAACTTCTTATAAGAGAAAGTCTTTTGAAAAGAAGAAAAAGTCTGTGAAAAGACAGAAGGTGGAAGGTAGATAGAAAAAGAAGGCAGAGCTGAAGAAGAAGGATGCTGGCAAAGAAAAGTATTTTTATTATAATACTGATAGCCACTGAAAGTGGAACTACCCTATATACCTGGCCATCTTGAAGAATAAAAAGGAGATAGGTCCTTCTGGAGGTATGCTCGTTATTGAATCTAATCTTACAATTTCTTCTGCATCCAGTTGGGTGCTTGACTCTAGTTCAAGTGCTCATTTGTGTACTTCTATACAGGGACTTGAGGATTGTAGGAGGCTAAGGGATGGTGAGATGATCGTACACGTTGGAAATGGAGCAAGAGTTGTTGCTGTGGCTATGGGAATATATCCTCTTCGACTACCATCTAGCTCAAATTTAGTACTTAGGGATTGTTATTATGTGCCTGCTACAAGCAAGAATTTGATTCCTATTTCATGTTTAGCACAAGAAGGCTATGTAATTAGTTTTCTTAAGGACCATTATAATATTCTTTATGAAAGAAATAAAATTGCGAGTGGTTTCCTCATTAATGGTCTCTATCAGTTACATACTGATGTATCTATTTTTAATATCGAGCAAAATATGAATACTGTAAAATGACCCAAGGATAGTTCGAATGATAGGTATCTATGGCACCTGAGGCTAGGTCATATAGCAAAAGATAGGGTTAATAAATTGAAGAAAATTGGGCTATTGAGTCCATTGACTTCTGAGTCATATCCAATTTATGAATCATGTCTTCATGGCAAAATGACTAAGCTCCCTTTTATGGGACATGGGAAAAGGGCTACAGATCTACTTGCCCTAGTACATACTAATGTGTGTAGCCCATTTGATATGCCGACTAGAGGCAACTTTGTCTACTTCATAATCTTTACCGATGATTTATCTCGGTATGGGTACGTGTATCTTATGAGGCACAAGTCTGAAGCTTTTAAAAAGTTTAAGAAATTTAGACATAAAGTAAAAAAGCAAATTGAAAAATTTATTAAGGTTCTTCGATCAGATCGAGGAGGTGAATACCTTAGTTGAAAATTCCTGGACTATCTCAAGCAAAATGGCATAGTTTCTCAATGGACTCTACCTAAAATATCTCAACTCAACGGAATTTTAGAATGGAGGAACCAGACCCTATTAGGCATAGTTTGATCCACGATGAGCTTCACAGTCCTTCCTGATTTTTTTTGGGGACATAGTCTGTTAACTGCCATATATTTACTGAATAGGGTTCCCTCTAAAATCATTCCTACTACATCATATGAGATATGACATGGTAAGTAACCAAGTCTGAGTCATCTCAGAATTTGGGGTTATCCGGCTCATGTCAAAAGATAACAAGCGGACAAGTTAGACTTTAGATCCTTTAGAGCTCGATTTATAGGATGTCCTAAAGAGTCATTAGGATATTCTACATTCCAGAAGACCATAATGTGATTATGAGTCGGCATGCCATCTTTCTTCAAAAATAGTTTATTCAAGGTAGCGGCATTGGAAAGCAGATCAAACTCGAGGAGAAAGTCTCACAAGAGCAACGAGCTAAGGACCCTATGGAACCAAATCAGGTTGAGCCAATACAATCACTACCTCCTCCACCTCGTAGATCGAAAAGAATTTTTCATCCTCTTAAGAGGTACTTAGATACTATCTCAGAGAAAGTAGAGAAAATGTTCCTCGTAGGTAATAAAATTCATGATGATGATCCCAAAACCTATGATGAGGTGATATCAGATATCGACTTCAAGAAATAGTTAGAGGTAATGAAGTCAGAAATTGACTCGATGCACTCAAACTAAGTCTGGACCTTGGTAGATTTACCAGAATGTATAGTACCTATTGGGTGTAAATGAATCTACAAGAGAAAGATTGGTGCAGATGGAAATGTGAAGACATTCAAAGCTAGATTAGTGACAAAAGGTTATAGTCAGGATGAAGGCATTGACTATCAGGATACCTTTTTGCCAGTAGCTATGCTAAAATTCATCCACACATTGCTTGCTATTGCAGCTTATTTTGATTATGAAATATGATAAATGAATGTGAAAATGACATTCTTAAATGAATACCATGAGGAAGATATCTATATGGAACAGCCACTAGGTTTCACATCCAGTGATGCTGATCACAAAGTATGCAAGCTACAAAGGTCCATATATGGACTTAAGCAAGCATCTCGAAGCTGGAATACTCATTTAATGATGTGATCAAATTATTTGGTTTCATCAAAAATGAGGAGGAACCATGTATTTTCAAAAAGGTCAGTGGGAGCGCTATTGTCTTCCTCGTACTGTACATGGATGATATCCTCCTTATTGGGAATGATATTTTCATGTTGACCATAGTTAAAATATGGTTGTCCAAAGAATTCTCCATGAAAGACCTAGGAGAAGCATCCTTCATTCTAAAAATTAAGATCTACAGAGATGGACCAAATAGGATGCTAGGTCTTTCACAGAAGATGTACATAGAGAAAGTGCTAAAGAGGTTTAGCATGAAAAACTCCAAGAGAGGATTGGTTCCCTTCAGACATGGCATTCATCTCTCCAAGAAAATGTGTCCCAACACACTAGAGGAGATTGAATGCATGAGCAAGATCCCTTATGCTTCAGCAATAGGGACCCTCATGTATGCCATGTTATGTACATGATCTGATATAGCCCATGCTATGAGTATCACAAGCAGATATCAGTCGAATCTAGATGAAGAATACTGGACTTCTATGAAATGCATCCTTAAGTACTTGGGAAGAACTAAGGATATGTTGTTGGTTTTTGGTAATGGAGAACTTCAAGTCAAGGGGTATATAGACTCGAATTTTATATCTGATATAGATGATTGAAGGTCAACATCTGGAAGTCTATTTGTGTGTGATGGTGGTGCTGTCAGTTGAAAGAGTTCCAAGTACATAGTGATAGCAAATTTCACCATGGAAGCAGAATACATCGCTATGTCAGAAGCTGCGAAGAAGGCATTCTGGTATAAGAAATTTGCCATAGACCATTTCTCTGTACTGTGATAATAATGGTGTCATAGTCCTTGCTAAGGAGCCGAGGTCTCATCAGAAATCCAAGTACATTGAGTGGTAATACCACCTCATCTGCGATTATCTTGAGAAAGGGTTACGTCGAGATCAAGAGAGTCAACTCCGCAGACAATGCAGGTAGACCCACTTGCAAAGCCGTTGGACAACAGAAAATTCGAAGCCCACCTTGAGAAGATGAGGACTTAGACTTGTAGCCAATTGGCTTTAGGATCAAATGTGGGAGATTTGTTAGATATATGTGTCCTAGAAGCCAGAATTGGCTGAACACTTGTAATACACTTCTAGGGGCAAAATTATAATTTTGACTATAAATCAATAAAATGGGTTATTTTCTATCACAGTATGTGTATTTGAAGTGTCTGTGATACATCCCTTTTGAGTTAATGGTAATGATAATTCATATTTTCAAGAGTTGAAAATTTAAGACATGAATAATTCATTATTAACTCATAAAATGCTCCCGACCATAGGATCATCATGAGGATGGTGATTGATCTAAAAGGTTGGTGTACAATCGCTTCTCTTTAGGATAGATGAGTCTTGAGTCTATGGTGTAGGAGACATCGGATGCGAGAGTATAGATACTCGCTTAGAGAATGAGGGCACTGAGCGTGACCACCTCGAGTAGTCATTAGGAAGTCTACCTTCTCGTCAATGACTGACTCGATGCTGCAGTGGTGTATCTGGTTCTTTGACCTGAGGTGCATCGACAGTTCACCTTGAGGGTGTTATAGTTTGACTACACCATTAACTCGATCTCCTAGCCATTTGGAACCCTGAGGTGTATGTTGGCTGTAGCATGTTCATTGTAGGAACTGGATTGCATCAAGATGGGGATCTATCTACCTCGGTGGTAGATGGAAAAGCAGCCCTATGATGATCATGAGAATCAAGTCCAGAAGCCCATGGCCATGGCAGAGTGAAATAATAGAAAGAGTTTCTATTTAGATTTTAACATTGGACTTGAATCGAATGATTACATCATATGACAGAGACTAGGGTTTGACGAGTTCACCTTAACCCTAATCTGATCGGGGCTCAAGATAGAAGAACTTAATCACACAGTAGCTACACCAAGAGGTTCGCATTCAGCTCTGATGGGTTGCCACCATATACTGCTAGGTGTCACTGGTGGATTTTAGAGCAATTAGAATGATTTAGATGATCGATCATTCTAGCTGTTCGAATCAGAAGAGTTCTGATCCATCGAAAGGAGTTTCGATGATGTCGATGATAGAGATCATGACATATCCCATTACCATACAGAACTGAACCTAACTGGGTCACACAAACAAGGGTTTGAATCTGGTGATCATCAATTGAACTGATCCAGTTCAATTGATTTGAATAAAATTCAATTAGGTTCAAGAAGATCATGCTAGCACACGATTGATCCTAATGTTCTCCTTCAATAATCATTAAAAGTTATCTCAACTGAGCCTAATGTGTTTGAGTTCACTCAAGAATCTTTACTTGGTCTGGCTAGAGCTTGTTCAGATTAGAAAAGGGTTGTCTTATTTTATGAGATAAATTTGAGATAACACCTACCATTTTTCATCACCTGCTAAATCTTATCTTTTGACTTTGGTCAAATGTTGACCTTTGACACTTAGACATCTGCACATATGTCATGCACCCATAGGAGAGAAGATGGGGTTTTGTCCTCCTACTAAAAAGAAGAAAGGGAGGGGGCACATGCCTAAGGTGGCGTGCACCCAAAGAGGATGATGCCTGGAGTCCCATATAGATGGGACTCTAGGTTGCTTCATGCT
>QRFJ01006037.1:0-34553 GCA_006176705.1 Cocos nucifera | reverse complement strand
AAATTAGCTCCCACTATTTTCTCGGATCCCTACACTCCCTCTGTAGAGATGCGAAAAATCTCCACGATTAATGATTTCTAGTGGGTGGTGCGGTCTCACCAACTGACTCATCACCTCACCTAACAGTTATTGGTGATGGGTTAGCCAATGAGTGAACAACTCTTGTTCAATGATTCTCTAATCATGGTGCACCCAAACTTGGTCTCTAATTCATGAATCTCACCGTATCTAAAATATTGATCCACTCCTTAGTTAAGTCAGACCCACCATTTGCATAGACTGGGTTCCTAATTGAGTCTCTCACCGTATCCGGAATATTGAGCCCAACTCATCCTCCAGCCCATAGCATCCAATGCCTAATAGACATGGTTGCGTCTTCTCCGGTGCAACTGAGCCACTGTATCCAGCCGAGAACAATCAACCCCGGGAAGGGCCCGCACATCTACAATGGTGGAAGACCTCAGACTTAATCTTTTCTTAGGGAGAATTGATTCAGGTCTCATTAAACTAGACTTGGCTTAGTCATAACAATTATGACTAACCTAGTGGCATGGGTTAGCTCGGATTATTGACCACCTCAGATCAGAACTGTGTCAACAGATATGGCCAGGTAAGTGAGACCGGTGGAAGGAATATGCCATTAACTCGTACAAGAACGCATTCAGGTCGAGTAGCTTCCAATTAAAAACCAGTCGGTCGTCTGTGCCAAACTTACCTTAGACACCAAATTGTTGAGTCAGAACCAATTGGGTTAGCCTACAATCCAGACTCTAACCTCTGAGCCTAATTAGGTCTTGCTTGATCGTGACTCGATCTTGACCCAGACTTAATCCTATTAGGCTGGTCAATTTAAGCATTGTTGATCCCATCTAACCAACTCTTGATTCGGTTTGATCAACCGCTTAGACCTAATTGAGCTACCCAAGCCCGAACCCAGTATTATGAATATGTCTTAGATCTGAAATTCTCAATTTTAGACCTAATTAATATTCCATAATCTTAATTCTTAATTAAGTAGGGTTCATAAACAAAATATGCACAATAAATCCTAGGGTTTCAGGATCTAGGGTTTTGCAGAAAGTAAGTTTTGGGTTTCTGATTAAGGACGAACATGCAGCACCCCTACACATCATAAGAACACCCCATCGAATGGGAAGAGAGGGCCTTTAAACCCTTCTTCGTTCTTATGATCGGACGGCCAAGAGGAATGCCTTAATCAGGAACATTCAATACTACAAAACAATATCAGATCTATATCATATATCTCATATACAAATCAGATCTAATCATGGCATATTTTGCATACATCTCATGTATCAAATCATGCATATTTTCAGATCTAAATTATCTCATAATAATCTAAAAAATTAGATTTAAATTGATCTAATCAAAATAAATTCTAATCTAGACAATTATGTAGAACTATTCTACAACTAGTCTAGACATGCATCAATCATATCTCATATGATATTTAAAAATTAAATAATTTTTATTTGCTATTTTTTAGATGTTATTATAATACTTATAATATCAAAAAATAGTAAATAAAAAGATCTAAAATATGATTTAATCAGATTAAATCAAAAACATGCAAGACTATTCTATAGAACTATTCTATTCTAGAACTAGTCATGCATATCTTCTAATCTTAGATCCAAATTATTTAATTTTAATTTTTTCTGATTTTAGATCTGATCACATCTCATGTGACATCTGAAATCACTTATTTTTTAATTAAAATAAATTTAAAATCAGATCTAAACAATTTTAGAACCATGGCTCTGATACCAGTTGAAGGGAAATCCTGATTTCTCGGACCAGGTTCGTTCAGATCTGATCAGATCAAGAGATATATTTCAAAAATTTTTTCTCTCGATCCCAATCAGATCTAGGATATATTTCAGATCTAATTTTATTATTTTAATAATAGAAATAAAATAAAGATAAATTAAATCAAATTTAATTTACCTGATTTGGGTAATCCTATTACCCTGTTGATGATCCTGTTTGCAGCGGAAGGTTCTGGATCTAGCCACGCAAGCGCCTGGCCTCTATCGGTATCCACTCGGGTTGGATCTGGAGATCCTCTTCTTCTCTATCACACCTCCAAAAATCAGATCTGGATCTGATCTGGAGGATCTTCAAAACTTCTTTTGAAGATCTACAGTCGTCCTTTGCAGCAGTGCAGCCTTCTTGCTTTTGATCGCCTTTCTTTGATCTGGATCGCACCAACCAAGGTCCAAAACTCCTTTTGGATGTGGAGAGCAAGGGGAGAAGATGGTTTGGCATGGAGGAAGAGGGGAGAGGCAGCCTTAGGGCGTGGGGAACTTTGATCTCAATTCAATTACTTAATTTGAGTTGGGCATAGGGTCTTATTTATAGACTGACTGTGATCCAGCTTCTCTTATTCCCAACCAATCACAACCCTTTGTGAAATCAGATCTAAATCTGATTGGTGGAAATAGAGTCTCCTGGATTTCTACTTAGAGGGCGCCTAAGACCAGTCAAAGTTGGTTCTTAGAAGAACTCTAATTGGAATCCAAAATGGAGATAGAGTAATGGTGTAGTCAAACTATAACACCCTCAAGGTGAACTGTCGATGCACCTCAGGTCAAAGAATCAGACACACTACTGCAGCATCGAGTCAGTCATTGACGAGAAGGTAGACTCCCTAATGACTACTCGAGGTGGTCACGCTCAGTGCCCTCGTTCTCTAACGAGTACCTGTACTCTCGCTCCGGTGTCTTCACACCGTAGACTCAAGACTCATCTACTAAACAGAAGTGATTGTACACCAACCTTCTAGATCTATCACCATCCTCGTGATGATCCTATGGTCGGAAGTAATTTATGAGTTAATAATGATTATTCATGTCTTAAATTTTTAACTCTTGAAAATATGAATTATCATTGCCATTAACTCAAAGGATGTATCACAGACACTAAATACACATATGTGATAGAAAATAATCCATTTATTGATTTTAGTCAAAATTACAATTTTGCCCCTAGAAGTGTATTACAAGTGTCAGCCAGTAGGGCACATATATCTAACACCTATATGGCATACAGCAACCTATGCTCAATAAATACTGTCATCCTAATTAACAGCCTATCATATGGTCGTGAACAAATTTAAAGATTAATCGATAAATTCTCTCTTTACAAAACTAAATAGTCCTAAGGACTTCATCACAATAATGAAGTTCATTCGAAGATATAAATTTATGATAAAAAAAGATGCCAAAATATTTTTTATTAATTAATAAATTAATTACAATATCTCAACCATCAATAGACTGATGATTAGCTTTGGAACATAATTCCCAACAGGTTACTGTATAATTCATCCCTATAATCAATAATGCTTAAGATGACTTTGTGTATGCTCTCAAACACTCATACAAGTCATCTCTATTGTGTCTTAAAATTTTGCAAATCCTGTAACACCTCACGAGGATTACCCAGGCCTAGGTTTTGCTAAATTGAAACACAGCGAGACATTCTCTTCCTGAAGTTAATTAGGAGTGGTCAATCCCATCTTGACTCATACACTAACTTAACAAGTACTTGACTGTATCCAAAAATCTTTCGAACCTATATTATAAATACTGGCAGTCCGGCACCACAGTACAGTGAGTTGCTTTCAAGTCACTGTGATGATCTCAGGTCGGAGGGATACTTATATCCATTGGCCTTAGCTAGCTACTCTTGATAATAGGGTGCTACATTGGTCACGTTCAGTGCAGATGTACTTTACATCTCACTTGGATGCCATACCAATGTCTCCACACCACTTTGTTATGAGGATAACCAACGCATATGGCATATAGTGACCTACACTCGATAAGTTACCATCTGTTTTAAAACTTATCATTTGATCGTGAACAATTAAAGAACCATCCGATAAATCATTCTTTATCAATTGATTGTGGTTCTAAGAACTTCATCATAATTTAGGAGTTCATTTAAGAAAGATAGAACTTTTATGATGAATCAGCCAAATAACTATTATTATTAGATAATTCATATACTAGTTTCAATCATCTACCACTTAAATGATTGGTGTTGGGGATAAACCCCACTCCCGCCGAAATCCAGTCTAATGCTTAGCCTAATGTAACTTGTAATCATGGAAGAGCTTCGGTCGAAAATTCTTCCTCCAGTGGTCAAACTCCTCCCGAAATCCTTCAGTAGTCAAACTCCTTCAGCAGCCAAACTCCTCCAGCGGTCGAACCCCTCCCAAATTCATCCAGCGATCGAACCCCTCCCAAATTCCTCCAGCGACCAAATCCCTTCCATACTCCTCCAGCGATCGAACTCCTTTCAAACTTCTCCTTCAGTCGAACTTCTTCCAGACTCCTTCAGCCGAACTTCTCGATTAGTCGGACTCCTTCCGAACTTCTCCATCAGTTGGACTCCTTCTAGACTTCTCCATCAATCAAACTCCATCCGGATTCCTCCAGCGGATTACTTTCAGATTTTAATTAGCATTCCTTTCAAATGATCCCCTTTAGCTGTATTCTTTTTAGAAGTCTGAACTCCTCTAGAATTGATATATGTCAAAGTTCTTCACCAACCAATGCCTGCTTCCTCCGAACTTCGACTATTAAATCTCAACAAACGAGCACATCACGACAACAGATACCTCTCTCTGTAACAAACTCCACACGGCCTCGAGCGGCCCTCTGCCAGATGGTTGTGGCTATCACTATCTATGGCTATCACTATCAATCTGCTACAGACGACACCTCTCTCTCTGTAACAAACTTCATGCGGCCCCGAGCGGCCCACTATCGGATGATTACGGTTGTCACTATCAGTCTGCTATAGGCTTTATCTATAAAAAAGGATCCTCTAGATATATTTTCTCTCAGCTCTCCTCTTCTTCCTAGAACTCTACTAATTCTTTTCTGAGCACTCCATTTCTATTGATCGGAAGAGCTGACTTGATTGTCGGAGGGTCCTACCGAAGCCACCACCACTGACTCTAGATAGAACTTTATTTTGTAGATCACCGACGGTGACCTCTTCTTCCTCAACTCCAGCTCGATCTGACGTCAACCAAATTCTACACCAATATGATTGGTACTAGAGGAAGGACCCTCTGTTCCTAAGGTATCCTTATTCTTAAAGGAGTGCTGAGTCGATCCTGTGGATCTTCTTCTTCAAGGTTCATCTCTATCCTCTCCCTCAATCTCAGGAAATGCCTCCAAAGAAGGCGACTACCCAGAGATCTACCGCTTCTGCCGTCAGATCTGAGCTAGATCCATTCATTCCTACTCCATCGTCGGCACTTCAACCTCCTTCTCCACTGACGGCCATGATAGATCCAAAGTAGTTTAATCTGCTGATGCATCGGGTTCAGGGCCTCATCGAAATGGTGCAGGCCATGTGGCAATCCTCTATGATGGTTCTACCAAAAAACCCACCATCGGGATATCAGAAACTGGTCCTAAGGAGGAGCACTTAGGCTAGCATACCCATCGCCCCTGGGAAGAAGAAACAGAAGTAGAGGATCCTTATTCGGATCATGATTTTTCTTCAGAAGAGACCTTCTCCATCTACAGTTGGAAGCCTTCCAAGATCTACGATCGAGATGATATCCTCGATCAAAAACTATGAAAGATGGATCGATGGATTAAGAAGCTCCACCACATCACCCCAGCTCACCATGACAACATTCGCACCGATCCCCCTTTCTCTTCCCAAATTATGCAAGAGCCCATTATGCCGAACTTTAAGCTTCCCCAATTTGAAAACTACAACAGAACCTCTAATTTGGTGCACCAGACGCCACCTTATGTCAAGCTTTACCGTCTACCTTAAAAAAAATAGCAAGAAACTGATACTCGACATTAAAGTCGAGTATGATCTTCTTCTTTGATTAGATGAGTCATCAGTTCATGGCTCATTTCGTTAGCAGTCGACATCCCCATCGAGGTTCGGATTTCTTGATGAATATCAAGCAGAAGGAGGAAAAATCTATCTAGACTTATGTCACCCGATTTAATACTACTGTATTGAAGGTCCAAAACCTAGACCAGTCTATTGCAATGGCCGCACTCAAGAGCGGCCTTCAGAAGAATGATTTGTTGTTCTTCCTAAAAAAGAAGTACCCCAGGGACTTTGTTGATCTGCTTGCTCGGGCTGAAGGATATGTCCAAGTGGAAGAAGCCTTCAAATGGAAGGATGAGAAAGCCACAGAAGAGCGGTGAGCGGGCGAGTCTAATAGACCCACCACTGATGGAGGGCTGAATGAAGTTCGACTGTGCTCACAGACTCCCTCGAGCGCAAGCGAGCCCAAACTCCTCCTTGAGCTCATCATCAAAGAAGCCTCGATAGAAGGATGCGAAGAAGTTCTCTTCCTAGAAGGTTCCACAACTACGCCCTCCTTAATGCTTCTAAAACTCAAGTTTTGATGAAAATTAACAATCAACTACCAAGACTAGAAGAATTACAAACTCTCCCAAACAAGCATAATCGAAGTAAGTACTGCTTGTATCATCATGATCACGGTCACGATACTGAGAAATATTTTCAACTTCGGGATGAAGTTGAAGAACTGGTCAGGCAGGATCATTTGGATCGATTCCTACGATATCGGTCCAAAAGGAAAGGAGAGCAACCAAGGGCTCTTTCGCAACCAGGAGAGACCCAGGGGGAGGGGTCTCAAGAAAACCAATCCCTATGTGGAAGCATTAATACCTTGGTCGAGGGACATCGGAAAGAAAAGATATAAAGGAGCTACATAATGTCAACACTAAAATTTTGAAAACTTGCAATATTGTTAACCACTTTTCAATGAAGAATTCTTATTTCAACATTCCTATCTTTTGTGAACTACCGGCATTCAGGTCATTTTTGGACTGAAGGAAAAATCCTGATTTTCCAGGTTCGTTCAGATCTGATCAGATCAAGAGATATATTTCAAAAATTTTCTCTTGATCTCAATCAGATCTTGATGTTTTAGATCTGATTCTTATTATTTAATAAATAAAATAAAAATAAATTAAATCAAATTTAATTTACCTTTGATTTGGGTAATCCTATTACCCTGTTGATGATCCTGATTGCAGCGGAAGGTTCTGGATCTAGCCACGCAAGCGCCTGGCCTCTACCGGTATCCACTCGGGCTTGGATCTGGAGATCCTCTTCTTCTCTATCACACCTCCAAAAATCAGATCTGGATCTGATCTGGAGGATCTTCAAAACTCCTTTTGAAGATCTGCAGTCGTCCTTTGCAGCAGCGCAGCCTTCTTGCTTTTGATCGCCTTTTTCTTGATCTGAATCGCACCAACCTAAGTCCAAAACTTTTTGGACGTGGAGAGGAGAGAAGAGGAGAAGAAGATGGCATGGAAGGAGGGAGAGAGGCAGCCTTGGGGTGTGGGCTAATTGAAACTCTCTCAAAGTTGGGCGCAGGGGTCTTATTTATAGACTGCTGATCCAACTCCTCTTCTTCCCAACCAATCACAACCCTTTGTGAAATCAGATCTAAATCTGATTGGTGGGAATAGAGAGTCCCTGGATTCCTCCTTAGAGGGCCCTAAGACCAGTCAAAGATTGGTTCTTAGAAGAACTCTAATTGGAATCCAAAAGGAGATGGAGTCCTTGTCCAACAAGGGACTCCTAGGCGCCCTACCTTGGGCTCACGCCCCTTGGCGTGCGCCCTTCTCCTTGCCAGGTTTCTGGCAGGGGACAAGGCCCCCACCAGCTCTCCAATAGGTGCATGACATGTGGTCAAAAGTTCAAAGGGTCAAAAGTCAACTTTTGACCAAAGTCAAAGAACAAGAAATGGCAGGTGACCAAAAATGGCAGGTAATGTCTTACAAAATAAGACAACCTTTTCTGACTTGGACAACCTCCAGTCAGACCATATGAAGGCCTCTGATTGAGCACAAACTCCTTTGGCTCAGTCAGGACAACTTATTTATGATAGTAAAAGAAGAACGTTAGGTTCAATCGAGTGCTAGCACGATTTTCCTTGAACCTAATTGAATCTCATTCAGATCAATTGAACTAGATCAGTTCAATTGATGATCACCAGATTCAAACCCTTGTTTGTGTGACCCAGTTAGGTTCAGTTCTGTATGGTAATGGGATATGTCATGATCTCTATCATCGACATCATCGAAACTCCTTTCGATGGATCAGAACTCTTCTGATTCGAACAGCTAGAATGATCGATCATCTAAATCATTCTAATTGCTCCCAAAATCCACCAGTGACACCTAGCAGTATATGGTGGCAACCCATCAGAGCTGAATGCGAACCTCTTGGTGCAGCTACCTGTGTGATTAAGTTCTTCTATCTTGAGCCCCGATCAGATTAGGGTTAAGGTGAACTCGTCAAACCCTAGTCTCTGTCATATGATGTAATCATTCGATTCGAGTCCAATGTGAAAATCTAAATAGAAACTCTTTCTATTATTTCACTCTGCCATGGCCATGGGCTTCTGGACTTGATTCTCATGATCATCATAGGGCTGCTCCTCTACCACCGAGGTAGATAGATTCCATCTTGATGCAATCCAGTTCCTACAATGAACATGCTATAGCCAACATACACCTCAGGGTTCCATATGGCTAGGAGACCGAGTAATGGTGTAGTCAAACTATAACACCCTCAAGGTGAACTGCCGATGCATCTCAGGTCAAAGAACCAGACACACTACTGCAGCATCGAGTCAGTCATTGACGAGAAGGTAGACTTCCCTAATGACTACTCGAGGTGGTCACGCTCAGTGCCCTCGTTCTCTAACGAGTACCTGTACTCTCGCTCCGGTGTCTCCACACCGTAGACTCAAGACTCATCTACTAAAGAGAAGCGATCGTACACCAACCTTCCGGATCAATCACCATCCTCGTGATGATCCTATGGTCGGGAGCATTTTATGAGTTAATAATGATTATTCATGTCTTAAATTTTCAACTCTTGAAAATATGAATTATCATTACCATTAACTCAAAGGATGTATCACAGACACTAAATACACATATGTGATAGAAAATAACCCATTTTATTAATTATAGTCAAAATTATAATTTTGCCCCTAGAAGTGTATTACAAGTGTCAGCCAATTCTGGCTTCTAGGGCACATATATCTAACAATCTCCCACTTGTCCTAAAGCCAATTGGCTACAAGTCTAAGTCCCATCTTCTCAAGGTGGGCTTCGATCTTCTGCTGGCCCAACGGCTTTGTAAGTGGGTCTGCCACATTATCTGTGGAGTTGACTCTCTTGACCTCGAACGTAACCTTTCTCAAGGTAATCGCGGATGAGGTGGTATCGCCGCTCAATGTGCTTGGATTTCTGGTGAGACCTCGGCTCCTTAGCAAGGGCTATGGCGCCATTGTTGTCGCAGTATAGAGGAATGGCATCTGATGGCATTACTCCAATTTCTGCAGCAAACTTCTTGTACCAGAATGCTTCCTTTGCAGCCTCTGATGCAGCGATATATTCTGCTTCCATGGTGGAATCTGCTATCACAGTTTGCTTGGAACTCTTCCAGCTGACAGCTCCACCATTGCACACAAACAGACTCCCAGATGTCGACTTTCGATCATCTATATCGGACATGAAATCCGAGTCTGTGTATCCCTGGACTTGGAGTTCTCCATTACCAAAGACCAACATCATATCCTTAGTTCTTCTCAAGTACTTAAGGATACATTTCACAGAAGTCCAGTGTTCTTCACCTGGATTTGACTGATATCTGCTTGTGACACTCACAGCATGGGCTATATCAGGTCGTGTACATAGCATGGCATACATGAGGCTCCCTATTGCAGAAGCATAAGGGATCTTGCTCATGCGTTCTATTTCCTCAGGTGTGCTGGGGCACATCTTCTTGGAAAGATGAATACCATGTCTGAAGGGTATTAATCCCCTCTTAGAGTTTTCCATACTAAACCTCTTTAGTACTTCCTCTATGTACATCTTCTGTGAAAGTCCTAGCATCCTATTCGGTCTATCCCTATAGACCTTAATTCCTAGAATAAAGGATGCTTCACCTAGGTCTTTCATGGAGAATTCCTTGGACAACCACATCTTTGACTGATGTCAACATGGGAATATCATTCCCAATAAGGAGGATGTCATCCACGTACAATACGAGGAAGACAACAGCGCTCCCACTGACCTTTTTGAAAACACATGGTTCCTCTTCATTTTTGATGAAACCAAACTTTTTTGATCACATCATTGAAACGAGTGTTCCAGCTCCGAGATGCTTGCTTAAGTCCATATATGGACCTTTGCAGCTTGCAAACCTTGTGATCAGTATCACTGGATGTGAAACCTAGCGGCTGTTCCATATAGATATCTTCCTCAAGATATCCATTTAGGAATGCCGTTTTCACGTCCATTTGCCATATTTCATAATCGAAATAGGCTGCAACAGGCAAGCAATGTGCGGATGGATTTTAGCATAGCTACTGGGGAAAAGGTATCCTGATAGTCAATGCCTTCACGTTGACTATAACCTTTTGCCACCAGTCTAGCCTTGAATGTCTCCACATTCCCATCTGCACCAATCTTTCTCTTGAAGATCCATTTACACCCAATAGGTACTATACCTTCTGGTGGATCTACCAAGGTCCAGACTTGGTTTGAGTGCATCGAGTCAATTTCTGACTTCATTGCCTCTAAGCCATTTCTCGGAGTCGATATCTGATATCGCCTCGTTGTAGGTTTTGGGATCATCACCATGAGCACCATTACCTATGAGGAACATTTCCTCTACTTCCTCTGAAATAATACCTAAGTATCTTTCAGGGGGACGGAAAACTCTTTCCGATCTACGAGGTGGAGGAGGTAGTGTTCTTATTGGCTCAACCTGATTTGGTTCCACTTGGTCCTTAGCTCGTTCTGCTTGTGAGACTTTCTCATCAAGCTTAATCTGCTTTCCAATGCCGCTATCTTGAATAAACTATTTTTCAAGAAAGATGGCATGTCGACTCACAATCACATTGTGGTCTTCTGGAATGTAGAAATAGTATCCTAATGACTCTTTAGGATATCCTATGAATCGAGCTCTAAAGGACCTAAACTCTAACTTGTCCGCTTGTTGTCTTTTGACATGAGCCGGACAACCCCAAATTCTGAGATGACTCAGACTTGGTTTCTTACCGTGCCATATCTCATACGGTGTGGTAGGAACGGTTTTAGAGGGAACCCTATTCAGTAAATAGAATTGAAGTTAATAATGAATGTGTCCCCAAAGAAAATCAGGGAGGTCTGTGAAGCTCATCATGGATCGAACCATATCCAATAGAGTCCGATTTCTCCGTTCTGAAACCCCGTTGAGTTGAGGTGTTCCTGGTGGAGTCCATTGAGAGACTATGCCATTTTTCCTTAAGATAGTCTAGGAATTCCCGGCTAAGGTATTCACCTCCTCGATCTGATCGAAGAACCTTAATGGGTTTTTCCAGTTTGTTTTTCTACTTCATGTCTGAATTCTTTGAACTTTTCAAAAGCTTCAGACTTGTGTCTCATAAGATACACATACCCATACCTAGACAGATCATCGGTAAAGGTAATGAAGTAGACAAAATTGCCTCTAGCCGGCACATCAAATGGGCCGCACACATCAGTATGTACTAGGGCAAGGAGATCTGTGGCCCTCTCCCCATGTCCAACAAAAGGGAGTTTAGTCATTTTGCCTTGAAGACAAGATTCACAAGTTGGATATGACTCGAAAAGTCAATGGACTCAATAGCCCATTTTTCTCCAATTTGTTAATCCTATCTTCTGCTATATGACCTAATCTCAGGTGCCATAGATATCTGTCGTTTGGACTATCCCTAGGTCGTTTGGCATTCACGTTTGCTCGATAGTTAAAAATAGGTACATCAATATGTAACTGATAAAGACCATTAATAAGGAAACCATTTGCAATTTTATTTCTTTTTCATAAAGAATGTTACAATGGTCCTTAAAGAAGGTGATCACATAACCTTCTTGTGCTAAGCATGAAACAGAAATCAAATTCCTGCTAGCTGCAGGCACATAATAACAGTCTTTTAAAACTAAGTCTAAACCAGATGGTAATCGAAGAGGGTATGTTCCCACGGCTACTGCAGCAACTCTTGCTCCATTACCGATGCGTAGGATCATGTCTCCATCCCTCAGCCTCCTGCTATCCTCAAGACCCTGCATAGAAGTGCACAGATGAGCACTAGAACCAGAGTCAAGCACCCAACTGGATGCAGAAGAAACCGTAAGGTTAGACTCAATAACGAGCATACCTCCAGAAGGACCTTCCTTCTTGTTCTTCAGGGTGGCCAGGTAAGTAGGGCAGTTCCGCTTCCAATGGCCGTCGCTGTTGCAATGGAAACACTTTCCTTTGCCATCGACCTTCTTCTTCGGTTCTGCCTTCTTCTTCTTTGATCCTTCCACCTTTTGCTTTTTCACAGACTTCTTTTTCTTTTTCCATAAGACTTTCTTTTGGAAGAAGTCCGTTCCATAGCAAGAACTGAGCCTTTAGAACCTTTCATAGAAAGCTCAGCGGTAACCAGCATATTCATTAACTCGGCCAAGGAATTTTGAAGTTTATGCATGTGGTAATTCATGATGAATTGCCCATATGCATCAGTCAAGGATTGCAGAATAATATCGTTCTGCAGATCCAAGTCCAACTTCACACCGAGCTTCTCAAGCTCTTCCATGTCCTTGATCATTGTCAGACAGTGATCTTGGACTGACTGCCCATCACGCATCTTAGCCTTAAAAAGTCATTTCGTGACTTGATATTTGGCTGCGCGACTCTGTTCACCAAACATCTCCTGCAGGTGAGCCAACATTTGGCGAGCAGTCCCGATATCTTCATGTTGGCGCTGGAGCTCATCAGACATCGAGCCCAACATGTAATATCTGGCCTTATTATCTTCGTCAATCCATTTTTCCAGAGACGCTCTCTGTTCAGTGGATGGACGGGCTGGTAAGGTGGGAGGGTCCTGGTCCAAAACATGTGTTAACTTCTCTGAAAACCCAAAATAATTTTGTAGTTCCTGAGCCAATCTTTATAATTGGGTCCAGTCAGTCTATGTGTGTCTAGGATACGTGCCAATGGGTTGGACGCAGACATTTTTCCTGTAGAGAGTCAAAGATTCTAGTTAGATACTGTAATTTTGACTTGACCAATTTGTTTAGGGATTTTATTTTTAAACAAATTAGCTCCCACTATTTTCTCGGATCCCTACACTCCCTCTGTAGAGAGATGCGAAAAATCTCCACGATTAATGATTTCTAGTGGGTGGTGCGGTCTCACCAACTGACTCATCACCTCACCTAACAGTTATTGGTGATGGGTTAGCCAATGAGTGAACAACTCTTGTTCAATGATTCTCTAATCATGGTGCACCCAAACTTGGTCTCTAATTCATGAATCTCACCGTATCCGAAATATTGATCCACTCCTTAGTTAAGTCAGACCCACCATTTGCATAGACTGGGTTCCTAATTGAGTCTCTCACCGTATCCGAATATTGAGCCCAACTCATCCTCCAGCCCATAGCATCCAATGCCTAATAGACATGGTTGCGTCTTCCCGGTGCAACTGAGCCACTGTATCCAGCCGAGAACAATCAACCCCGGGAAGGGCCCGCACATCTACAATGGTGGAAGACCTCAGACTTAATCTTTTCTTAGGGAGAATTGATTCAGGTCTCATTAAACTAGACTTGGCTTAGTCATAACAATTATGACTAACCTAGTGGCATGGGTTAGCTCGGATTATTGACCACCTCAGATCAGAACTGTGTCAACAGATATGGCCAGGTAAGTGAGACCGGTGGAAGGAATATGCCATTAACTCGTACAAGAACGCATTCAGGTCGAGTAGCTTCCAATTAAAAACCAGTCGGTCGTCTGTGCCAAACTTACCTTAGACACCAAATTGTTGAGTCAGAACCAATTGGGTTAGCCTACAATCCAGACTCTAACCTCTGAGCCTAATTAGGTCTTGCTTGATCGTGACTCGATCTTGACCCAGACTTAATCCTATTAGGCTGGTCAATTTAAGCATTGTTGATCCCATCTAACCAACTCTTGATTCGGTTTGATCAACCGCTTAGACCTAATTGAGCTACCCAAGCCCGAACCCAGTATTATGAATATGTCTTAGATCTGAAATTCTCAATTTTAGACCTAATTAATATTCCATAAACTTAATTCTTAATTAAGTTGGGTTCATAAACAAAATATGCACAATAAATCCTAGGGTTTCAGGATCTAGGGTTTTGCAGAAAGTAAGTTTTGGGTTTCTGATTAAGGACGAACATGCAGCACCCCTACACATCATAAGAACACCCCATCGAATGGGAAGAGAGGGCCTTTAAACCCTTCTTCGTTCTTATGACCGGACGGCCAAGAGGAACGCCTTAATCAGGAACATGTAAATACTACAAAACAGTTTTAGATCTATATATCATATATCTCATATATAAAAATTAGATCTAATCATGGCATATTTTGCATACATCTCATGTATCAAATCATGCATGTTTTCAGATCTAAATTATCTCATAATAATCTAAAAAATTAGATTTAAATTGATCTAATCAAAATAAATTCTAATCTAGACAATTATGTAGAACTATTCTACAACTAGTCTAGACATGCATCAATCATATCTCTCATATGATATTTAAAATTAAATAATTTTTATTTGCTATTTTTTAGATGTTATTATAACACTTATAATATATCAAAAATAGTAAATAAATAAGATCTAAAATATGATTTAATCAAATTAAATCAAAGAAACATGCAAGAACTATTCTATAGAACTATTCTATTCTAGAACTAGTCATGCATATCTTCTAATTCTTAGATCCAAATCATTTAATTTTAATTTTTTCTGATTTCAGATCTGATCACATCTCATGTGACATCTAAAATCACTTATTTTTAATTAAAAATAAATTAAAATCAGATCTAAATAATTTAGAGAACCATGGCTCTGATACCAGTTGAAGGGAAATCCTGATTTCCCGGTCCAGGTTCGTTCAGATCTGATCAGATCAAGAGATATATTTCAAAAAATTTTCTCTTGATCTCAATCAGATCTTGATATTTTCAGATCTGATTCTTATTATTTAATAAATAAAAATAAATAAATTAAATCAAATTTAATTTACCTGATTTGGGTAATCCTATTACCCTGTTGATGATCCTGATTGCAGCGGAAGGTTCTGGATCTAGCCACGCAAGCGCCTGGCCTCTACCGGTATCCACTCAGGGTTGGATCTGGAGATCCTCTTCTTCTCTATCACTCCAAAAATTAGATCTGGATCTGATCTGGAGGATCTTCAAAACTCCTTTTGAAGATCTGCAGTCGTCCTTTTGCAGCAGCGCAGCCTTCTTGCTTTTGATCGCCTTTTTCTTGATCTGAATCGCACCAAACCTAAGTCCAAAACTTTTTTTGGACGTGGAGAAGGAGAGAAGAAGAAGATGGCATGGAGAAGAGGGAGAGGAGCAGCCTTGGGGCATGGGCTAATTGAATCTCTCAAAGTTGGGTTGCGCAGGGTCTTATTTATAGACCTCTTGCCATGATCCAACTCCTCTTCCAATCAACCAATCACAACCCTTTGTGAAATCAGATCTAAATCTGATTGGTGGGAATAGAGACCCTGGATTCCTCCTTAGAGGGTGCCTAAGACCAGTCAAACTTGGATTCTTAGTAGAACTCTAAGATTGGAATCCAAAAGGGAAGGAAGGAGTCCCAAGGACTCCTAGGCGCCTCCCTACCTTGGGCTCACGCCACCCTAGGTGTGCGTGCGCCCTTCTCCTTGCCAGGTTCTGGCAGGGGACAAGGCCCCCACCAGCTCTCCAATAGGTGCATGACATGTGGTCAAAAGTCAAAGGGTCAATGGTCAACGTTTGACCAAAGTCAAAGGTACAAGACCATGGTCAGGTGACCAAAAATGGCAGGTAATGTCTCAAATTACAAAATAAGACAACCTTTTTCTGACTTGGACAACCTCCAGTCAGACCATATGAAGGCCTCTGATTGAGCACAAACTCCTTTGGCTCAGTCAGGACAACTTATTTATGATAGTAAAAGAAGAACGTTAGGTTCAATCGAGTGCTAGCACGATTTTCCTTGAACCTAATTGAATCTCATTCAGATCAATTGAACTAGATCAGTTCAATTGATGATCACCAGATTCAAACCCTTGTTTGTGTGACCCAGTTAGGTTCAGTTCTGTATGGTAATGGGATATGTCATGATCTCTATCATCGACATCATCGAAACTCCTTTCGATGGATCAGAACTCTTCTGATTCGAACAGCTAGAATGATCGATCATCTAAATCATTCTAATTGCTCCCAAAATCCACCAGTGACACCTAGCAGTATATGGTGGCAACCCATCAGAGCTGAATGCGAACCTCTTGGTGCAGCTACCTGTGTGATTAAGTTCTTCTATCTTGAGCCCCGATCAGATTAGGGTTAAGGTGAACTCGTCAAACCCTAGTCTCTGTCATATGATGTAATCATTCGATTCGAGTCCAATGTGAAAATCTAAATAGAAACTCTTTCTATTATTTCACTCTACCATGGCCATGGGCTTCTGGACTTGATTCTCATGATCATCATAGGGCTGCTCCTCTACCACCGAGGTAGATAGATTCCATCTTGATGCAATCCAGTTCCTACAATGAACATGCTATAGCCAACATACACCTCAGGGTTCCATATGGCTAGGAGACCGAGTAATGGTGTAGTCAAACTATAACACCCTCAAGGTGAACTGCCGATGCATCTCAGGTCAAAGAACCAGACACACTACTGCAGCATCGAGTCAGTCATTGACGAGAAGGTAGACTTCCTAATGACTACTCGAGGTGGTCACGCTCAGTGCCCTCGTTCTCTAACGAGTACCTGTACTCTCGCTCTGGTGTCTCCACACCGTAGACTTAAGACTCATCTACTATGAAGAAGTGACTGTACACTAACCTTTCGAATCAATCACCATCCTCATGATGATCCTACGGTCAGGAGCATTTTATGAGTTAATAAATAAAAATTCATGTCTTAAATTTTCAACTCTTGAAAATAAGAATTATCATTACCATTAACTCAAGGGTTGTATCACAGACACTAAATACACATTTGTGATAGAAAATAACCCATTTTATTATTTATAGTCAAAATTATGATTTTGTCCCTAGAAGTGTATTACAAGAGTCAGTCAATTCTGACTTCTAGGGCACACATATCTAACAAACTTCCACTTGACCTAAAGCCAATTGGCTATAAATCTAAGTTTCATCTTCTCAAGATGGGCTTCGATCTTCTGCTGGTCCAACGATTTTGTAAGTGGGTCCGCCGCATTATCACGGAGTTGACTCTCTTGACCTCGACATATCCCTTCTTGAAGTAATTGCGGATGAGATGGTATCGCTGCTCGATATGCTTGAATTTCTGATGAGACCTTGGCTCCTTAGCAAGAGCTATGGCGCCATTATTGTCGCAGTACAAAGAAATGGCATCACTCCTCACCAGACGGGTCTTTAAGGGAATTTGTCCTTTCAGGTCATTCGGCATTAAACTTCAATGCCAATTTAGAAAAGCCAAAAAAATTCATTCTCTAAGAGTGGGAAGCTGGTAAAGGACTTTGGCTACATCGATTTTTCTGTACTCTCTTCGTTTGAAATTTGAACTTGAAAGTAGGGCAATAAGTGTTGAGGGTAAAATGACCTCCACCAAAGTCCTTAGCCATCGACTCCCATTTTGAAGGAATTCGCCAACCCTCCCAACAACAAGTCCATACCATGAAACTTGTCGAAGGTACATTGAAGCCTGATCAGACGATCTTGAATAGTAAAAAAGAACTATTATTTAATTAACCTTGCTTCTTAACTTAGAATGAATGATAAGACCAAAGTTCAACCCTCTCGACCTTGATTGGTGATGAGTTTTGAAGATAGTTAAAGTCCTGTATTGCAGACAATGCGCTCCTTCCAGTCAAACTCCTCCAGACATGCTCCTTCCAGTCGAACTCCTTTTGAATGAACTCCTTCAGTCGAACTTCTTCTAAATGAACTCCTCCAATCGCTCTCCTTTCAGTAGCGCTCCTTCTAGGCGAACTTCTTTTGGACGTACTCCTTTCAGTCATGCTTCCTTCAGTCATAGTCCTCCTATTCAAATACCTTTTAAGACAAGCTTCTCCCAGCCAACCGCGGATCTACTTAGTCCATGTTACATCTATCAGCTAGAGTCATCAAAAAGGATCTCATAAAATCATTGATTCATGACAACTGCTCCGCGAAGGATGGAGCATAATACTTCAGATCCTAATTTAGGAGGCACCTACCTACACACAATTCAGAAGGCTTCCAAACTTCTTAAAGCCATCAGATATTGTCCTAATAGATCTCAACCGATTATAAGTTCACTACATATACTAAAATCTCCAACCTACATCCAAACTTCGACAAACGGATCTCCACTGCCTATAAGTTGCGATAAACAATAACTCATCCCCCGTAACAAACTCTACGTAGCTTGAGCGGCCCACTACCAGATGGTTACAACTATCACCATTAGTTTGTTATACATTCCGTCTATAAAAGAGACCCTCTAGATATATTTTTCTCCAAGCTCTCTTCTCTTCTATGACTCTGCTTCTCTATTTTCTGAGCACTCCATTCTAGTTGGCCAGAAAACTGACTTGAGCGTTGGATGATCCTGCCAGAGCCATCCACTTTTGGTTAGGATTTTATTTTGCAGGTCCAGTCAGTGGCCTCATCTTTCCAACTCCAGCTGCCTCCGATGTCCTCATGGATTTCTGCATCAATAAGACCAATACTTTTAATCATACTTCATCATAATATTTCAAAAATAAAATTCTTTAATAACAAAATATCATTCATCAAATTCATATATCATTTCATAAACATGTCAAAAAAATATATTATAATTTATCGATAATTCTAGAAAAAGTCAAACATTACTTACCTCGTACGCATTTCAATAAATTCATATCATTCTTGCCATTTTTTTTCAAAATTTTCTATTCATAGATCACGTCACTGTACCTCATTATCAGGCATCTATAATCCTATAGAGAATCAATTTCAATAATTAAAAAGCATACCAATAAACTAAAAAGATAGGTTGACGACAGTCACATCCAATGATCCAGGTTAGTCTGGTCATTCTAACTTTATCGATCAAGATTAGACTAGAAGATAGATGATTCAAAGTCTATTTATTTGGATCAAATTAGATTCAAAGTGGTAGGATCAAAACTCTTTTTTTGAGTTCATAAATCAAGTGGAGAGACAAAGTCAAGGGAAAGAGAAACTACGAAGATGAATCAAGTGATATGATTCGACAAATTCGATTGATCAGATCAAAATAATTTAATCAAATTATGATGAAATCATCACATAGATAATGCAATAGAATCATATATGATAAAATCTAAAATATTTGGTGTGGCTAAGGTGGATGTCAGTTCACTATCTGATGATCATAAATCAAGACCCCCTTCATTAGGATCATTCAAAATCATCATCAATCTTTTTAAAGATCTAGAAAATTCTTAAAAAGAGAGATTATGAAGAAACACAAGCAGTCTAGAGAGAATTTTAGAAAAAAATTCTAGAGAAAGAAAGTAGAGAGGGAAAGTAGAGAGAAAAAGAAGAGAGAGAAAGAGAGAGAGGAGAGGGAATAATCTTCTTCTTTTTTTCTTTTCTTCCTTTCTTTTTTTAAAATTCAATAATTATATTAGAGAGACAAAATAGAAGAGAGGAGATAGAGAGAGAAAATGAATCTTCTAGAGAGAGCAGGCAGGATTCAAACTTAAAGATGAGAGAGAGGGAAGAGAGAGAAATTTTCTCTCTCCTTCCTTTCTTCTTTTTCTTGGCTTTGCCTTCAGGGAACAAAGGACCCACATATCCTCTATTTCCTTTTTTTTCCTTCTTCACAAAATAGGGGGGTTTCATTCCCCTTGTTCTGGTGCCAAGGGAGGTCTCCTCATAGCCAGCACTACCCACTATTGGAGGGGCCATCCTCGACAGCGATAGCCACCTTGCTCTAGTGACCGGCAACGATCGGTGGTGATGGAAAAAAAGTCAAGGAATAAATTAGCAAAAATAGGAGATTTAAAACTTGATTTTTTTAAGAAAAAATCTGTCCATTCATTGGCAGAAATCCATGCTCTATGGGCTAAAGAGGATGGGGAGAAGATCTTTCAAAAGATCAAGAAGGCCTTAGCTTGTTCTTTTGATGATCTTCAGCCTTGACTTTGGCAAGCATGGAGAAAGTTATCCAAATAAAGAGGGAAAAACAAAAAGAACGGGATGGCAAGAGAGAGAGGGAGATGGCGGTTAGTGGTTGTTCACAGAGAGAATGAGGATCTCCTTTTATAGAGGAGCCCTAGAGTTTGATTAAAACTCCCACTCCATCAAAGAAGAAGACTCCCTTTTTTTCTCTTTCCTTCTCTTAGAAGTTGGGTTGGGTTAAACTGGGTTGGGGTTGTTAGATATATGTGCCCTAAAAGCCAAAATTGGCTGACACTTGTAATACACTTCTAGGGGCAAAATTATAATTTTGACTATAATCAATAAAATGGGTTATTTTCCATCACATATGTATATTTAGTGTCTGTGATACATCCTTTGAGTTAATGGTAATGATAATTCATTTTTTTAAGAGTTAAAAATTTAAGACATGAATAATCATTATTAACTCATAAAATGCTTCCGACCATAGGATCATCACAAGAATGGTGATTGATCCGAAAGGTTGGTATACAATCACTTCTCTTTAGTAGATGAGTCTTGAGTCTACGGTGTAGAAACATTAGAGCGAGAGTACAGATACTCGTTGGAGAATGAGGGCACTGAGCGTGACCACCTCGAGTAGTCATTAGGAAGTCTACCTTCTCGTCAATGACTGACTCGATGCTGCAGTAGTGTGTCTGGTTCTTTGACCTGAGATGCATCGGCAGTTCACCTTGAGGGTGTTATAGTTTGACTACACCATTACTCGGTCTCCTAGCCATATGGAACCCTGAGGTGTATGTTGGCTATAGCATGTTCATTGTAGGAACTGGATTGCATCAAGATGGAATCTATCTACCTCGGTGGTAGAGGAGCAGTAGCCCTATGATGATCATGAGAATCAAGTCCAGAAGCCCATGGCCATGGCAGAGTGAAATAATAGAAAGAGTTTCTATTTAGATTTTCACATTGGACTCGAATCGAATGATTACATCATATGACAGAGACTAGGGTTTGACGAGTTCACCTTAACCCTAATCTGATCGGGGCTCAAGATAGAAGAACTTAATCACACAGGTAGCTGCACCAAGAGGTTCGCATTCAGCTCTGATGGGTTGCCACCATATACTGCTAGGTGTCACTGGTGGATTTTGGGAGCAATTAGAATGATTTAGATGATCGATCATTCTAGCTGTTCGAATCAGAAGAGTTCTGATCCATCGAAAGGAGTTTCGATGATGTCGATGATAGAGATCATGACATATCCCATTACCATACAGAACTGAACCTAACTGGGTCACACAAACAAGGGTTTGAATCTGGTGATCATCAATTGAACTGATCTAGTTCAATTGATCTGAATGAGATTCAATTAGGTTCAAGAAAATCGTGCTAGCACTCGATTGAACCTAACGTTCTTCTTTTACTATCATAAATAAGTTGTCCTGACTGAGCCAAAGGAGTTTGTGCTCAATCAGAGGCCTTCATATGGTCTGACTGGAGGTTGTCCAAGTCAGAAAAGGTTGTCTTATTTTGTAAGACATTACCTGCCATTTTTGGTCACCTGCCATTTCTTGTTCTTTGACTTTGGTCAAAAGTCTACCTTTGACTGGTCAAATGTTGACCATTGACACTTTGACTTTTGACCACATGTCATGCACCTATTGGAGAGCTGGTGGGGGCCTGTCCCCCTGCCAGAACCTGGCAAGGAGGAAGGGCGCACGCCAAGGGTGGCGTGCGTGCCCAAGTTGGAGGCGCCTAGGAGTCCTTGTTGGACAAGGACTCCATCTCCCTTTTTGGATTCCAATTAGAGTTCTCCTAAGAACCAACTTTGACTGGTCTTAGGCGCCCTCTAAGGAGGAATCCAGGGGACTCTATTCCCACCAATCAGATTTAGATCTGATTTCACAAAGGGTTGTGATTGGTTGGGAAGGAAGAGGAGTTGGATCACAGCTTAGTCTATAAATAAGACCCTGCGCCCAACTCAAAGAATAATGAATTGAGAACAATTCCCATGCCCCAAGGCTGCCTCTCCCTCCTCCTCCATGCCAAGTAATTCTTCTCCCTCTCCTCTCCACGTCCAAAAGGAGTTTTGGATTCTTGGTTGGTGCGATTCAGATCAAGAGAAAGGCGATCAAAAGCTAAGAAGGCTGCGCTGCTGCAAAAGGACGACTGCTGATCTTCAAAAGAGTTTTGAAGATCCTCCAGATCAGATCCAGATCTAATTTTTGGAGGTGTGATAGAGAAGAAGAGGATCTCCAGATCCAACCTGAGTGGATACCGGTAGAGGCCAGGCGCTTGCGTGGCTAGATCCAGAACCTTCCGCTGCAATACAGGATCATCAACAGGGTAATAGGATTACCCAAATCAAGGTAAATTAAATTTGATTTAATTTATCTTATTTTATTTTATTTATTAAAATAATAAAAAATTAGATCTGAAACATATCAAGATCTGATTGGGATCAAGAGAAAAATTTTTGAAATATATCTCTTGATCTGATCAGATCTGAACGAACCTGGACCGGGAAATCAGGATTTTCCTTCAACTGGTATCAGAGCCATGGTTCTAAAAGTATTTTAGATCTGATTTTAAATTTATTTTAATTAGAAAATAAATTGATTTTAGATGTCACATGAGATGTGATCAGATCTGAAATCAGAAAAAATTAAAATTAAATGATTTGGATCTAAGATTAGAAAATATGCATGACTAGTTCTAGAATAGAATAGTTCTATAGAATAGTCTTGCATGTTTTTGATTTAATCTGATTAAATCATATTTTAGATCTTTTTATTTACTATTTTTTGATATTATAAGTGTTATAATAACATCTAAAAAATAGCAAATAAAAATTATTTAATTTTAAATATCATATGAGATATGATTGATGCATGTCTAGACTAGTTGTAGAATAGTTCTACATAATTGTCTAGATTAGAATTTATTTTGATTAGATCAATTTAAATCTAATTTTTTAGATTATTATGAGATAATTTAGATCTGAAAACATGCATGATTTGATACATGAGATGTATGCAAAATATGCCATGATTAGATCTAATTTGTATATATGAGATATATGATATAGATCTATAAACTGTTTTGTAGTATTGACATGTTCCTGATTAAGGCGTTCCTCTTGGCCGTCCGGTCATAAGAACGAAGAAGGGTTTAAAGGCCCTCTCTTCCCATTCGATGGGGTGTTCTTATGATGTGTAGGGGTGCTGCGTGTTCGTCCTTAATCAGAAACCCAAAACTTACTTTCTGCAAAACCCTAGATCCTGAAACCCTAGGATTTATTGTGCATATTTTGTTTATGAACCCTACTTAATTAAGAATTAAGTTTATGGAATATTAATTAGGTCTAAAATTGAGAATTTCAGATCTAAGACATATTCATAATACTGGGTTCGGGCTTGGGTAGCTCAATTAGGTCTAAGCGGTTGATCAAACCGAATCAAGAGTTGGTTAGATGGGATCAACAATGCTTAAATTGACCAGCCTAATAGGATTAAGTCTGGGTCAAGATCGAGTCACGATCAAGCAAGACCTAATTAGGCTCAGAGGTTAGAGTCTGGATTGTAGGCTAACCCAATTGGTTCTGACTCAACAATTTGGTGTCTAAGGTAAGTTTGGCACATACGACCGACTGGTTTTTAATTGGAAGCTACTCGACCTGAATGCGTTCTTGTACGAGATAATGGCATATTCCTTCCACCGGTCTCACTTACCTGGCCATATCTGTTGACACAGTTCTGATCTGAGGTGGTCAATAATCCGAGCTAACCCATGCCACTAGGTTAGTCATAATTGTTATGACTAAGCCAAGTCTAGTTTAATGAGACCTGAATCAATTCTCCCTAAGAAAAGATTAAGTCTGAGGTCTTCCACCATTGTAGATGTGCGGGCCCTTCCCGGGGTTGATTGTTCTCGGCTGGATACAGTGGCTCAGTTGCACCGGGAAGACGCAACCATGTCTATTAGGCATTGGATGCTATGGGCTGGAGGATGAGTTGGGCTCAATATTTCGGATACGGTGAGAGACTCAATTAGGAACCCAGTCTATGCAAATGGTGGGTCTGACTTAACTAAGGAGTGGATCAATATTTCCGGATACGGTGAGATTCATGAATTAGAGACCAAGTTTGGGTGCACCATGATTAGAGAATCATTGAACAAGAGTTGTTCACTCATTGGCTAACCCATCACCAATAACTGTTAGGTGAGGTGATGAGTCAGTTGGTGAGACCGCACCACCCACTAGAAATCATTAATCGCGGAGATTTTCGCATCTCTACAGAGGGAGTGTAGGGATCCGAGAAAATAGTGGGAGCTAATTTGTTTAAAAATAAAATCCCTAAACAAATTGGTCAAGTCAAAATTACAGTATCTAACTAGAATCTTTGACTCTCTACAGGAAAATGTCTGCGTCCAACCCATTGGCACGTATCCTGGACACACATAGACTGACTGGACCCAATTATAAAGATTGGCTCAGGAACTACAAAATTATTTTGGGTTCAGAGAAGTTAACCCATGTTTTGGACCAGGACCCTCCCACCTTACCAGCTCGTCCATCCACTGAACAGAGAGCGTCTCTGAAAAAATGGATTGACGAAGATAATAAGGCCAGATATTACATGTTGGGCTCGATGTCTGATGAGCTCCAGCGCCAACATGAAGATATCGGGACTGCTCGCCAAATGTTGGCTCACCTGCAGGAGATGTTTGGTGAACAGAGTCGCGCAGCCAAATATCAAGTCACGAAATGACTTTTTAAGGCTAAGATGCGTGATGGGCAGTCAGTCCAAGATCACTGTCTGACAATGATCAAGGACATGGAAGAGCTTGAGAAGCTCGGTGTGAAGTTGGACTTGGACTCTGCAGAATGATATTATTCTGCAATCCTTGACTGATGCATATGGGCAATTCATCATGAATTACCACATGCATAAACTTCAAAATTCCTTGGCCGAATTAATGAATATGCTGGTTACCGCTGAGCTTTCTATGAAAGGTTCTAAAGGCTCAGTTCTTGCTATGGAACGGACTTCTTCCAAAAGAAAGTCTTATGGAAAGAAAAAGAAGTCTGTGAAAAAGCAAAAGGTGGAAGGATCAAAGAAGAAGAAGGCAGAACCGAAGAAGAAAGGCCGATGGCAAAGGAAAGTGTTTCCATTGCAACAGCGACGGCCATTGGAAGCGGAACTGCCCTACTTACCTGGCCACCCTGAAGAACAAGAAGGAAGGTCCTTCTGGAGGTATGCTCGTTATTGAGTCTAACCTTACGGTTTCTTCTGCATCCAGTTGGGTGCTTGACTCTGGTTCTAGTGCTCATCTGTGCACTTCTATGCAGGGTCTTGAGGATAGCAGGAGGCTGAGGGATGGAGACATGATCCTACGCATCGGTAATGGAGCAAGAGTTGCTGCAGTAGCCGTGGGAACATACCCTCTTCGATTACCATCTGGTTTAGACTTAGTTTTGAAAAGACTGTTATTATGTGCCTGCAGCTAGCAGGAATTTGATTTCTGTTTCATGCTTAGCACAAGAAGGCTTATGTGATCACCTTCTTTAAGGACCATTGTAACATTCTTTATGAAAGAAATAAAATTGCAAATGGTTTCCTTATTAATGGTCTTTATCAGCTACATATTGATGTACCTGTTCTAACTATCGAGCAAACGTGAATGCCAAACGACCTAGGGATAGTCCAAACGACAGATATCTATGGCACCTGAGATTAGGTCATATAGCAGAAGATAGGATCAACAAATTGGAGAAAAATGGGCTATTGAGTCCATTGACTTTTGAGTCATATCCAACTTGTGAATCTTGTCTTCAAGGCAAAATGACTAAACTCCCTTTTGTTGGACATGGGGAGAGGGCCACAGATCTCCTTGCCCTAGTACATACTGATGTGTGCGGCCCATTTGATGTGCCGGCTAGAGGCAATTTTGTCTACTTCATTACCTTTACCGATGATCTGTCTAGGTATGGGTATGTGTATCTTATGAGACACAAGTCTGAAGCTTTTGAAAAGTTCAAAGAATTCAGACATGAAGTAGAAAAACAAACTGAAAAACCCATTAAGGTTCTTCGATCAGATCGAGGAGGTGAATACCTTAGCCGGGAATTCCTAGACTATCTTAAGGAAAATGGCATAGTCTCTCAATGGACTCCACCAGGAACACCTCAACTCAACGGGGTTTCAGAACGGTGGAGAAATCGGACTCTATTGGATATGGTTCGATCCATGATGAGCTTCACAGACCTCCCTGATTTTCTTTGGGGACACTTCATTATTAACTTCAATTTATCTACTGAATAGGGTTCCCTCTAAAACCGTTCCTACCACACCGTATGAGATATGGCACGGTAAGAAACCAAGTCTGAGTCATCTCAGAATTTGGGGTTGTCCGGCTCATGTCAAAAGACAACAAGCGGACAAGTTAGAGTTTAGGTCCTTTAGAGCTCGATTCATAGGATATCCTAAAGAGTCATTAGGATACTATTTCTACATTCCAGAAGACCACAATGTGATTGTGAGTCGACATGCCATCTTTCTTGAAAAATAGTTTATTCAAGATAGCGGCATTGGAAAGCAGATTAAGCTTGATGAGAAAGTCTCACAAGTACAACGAGCTAAGGACCAAGTTGGAACCAAATCAGGTTGAGCCAATAAGAACACTACCTCCTCCACCTCGTAGATCGGAAAGAGTTTTCCCGTCCCCCTGAAAGATACTTAGGTATTATTTCAGAGGAAGTAGAGGAAATGTTCCTCATAGGTAATGGTGCTCATGGTGATGATGATCCCAAAACCTACAACGAGGCGATATCAGATATCGACTCCGAGAAATGGCTAGAGGCAATGCAAGTCAGAAATTGACTCGATGCACTCAAACCAAGTCTGGACCTTGGTAGATCCACCAGAAGGTATAGTACCTATTGGGTGTAAATGGATCTTCAAGAGAAAGATTGGTGCAGATGGGAATGTGGAGACATTCAAGGCTAGACTAGGTGGCAAAAGGTTATAGTCAACGCGAAGGCATTGACTATCAGGATACCTTTTCCCCAGTGGCTATGCTAAAATCCATCCGCACATTGCTTGCTGTTGCAGCCTATTTCGATTATGAAATATGGCAAATGGACGTGAAAACGGCATTCCTAAATGGATATCTTGAGGAAGATATCTATATGGAACAGCCGCTAGGTTTCACATCCAGTGATACTGATCACAAGGTTTGCAAGCTGCAAAGGTCCATATATGGACTTAAGCAAGCATCTCGGAGCTGGAACACTCGTTTCAATGATGTGATCAAAAAGTTTGGTTTCATCAAAAATGAAGAGGAACCATGTGTTTTCAAAAGGGTCAGTGGGAGCGCTGTTGTCTTCCTCGTATTGTACGTGGATGACATCCTCCTTATTGGGAATGATATTCCCATGTTGACATCAGTCAAAATGTGGTTGTCCAAGGAATTCTCCATGAAAGACCTCTGGGTGAGGAGTGTATTTAGTGTCTGTGATACATCCTTTGTTAATGGTAATGATAATTCATATTTTCAAGAGTTGAAAATTTAAGACATGAATAATCATTATTAACTCATAAATGCTCCCGACCATAGGATCATCACGAGGATGGTGATTGATCCGGAAAGGTTGGTGTACGATCGCTTCTCTTTAGTAGATGAGTCTTGAGTCTACGGTGTGGAGACACCGGAGCGAGAGTACAGGTACTCGTTAGAGAACGAGGGCACTGAGCGTGACCACCTCGAGTAGTCATTAGGAAGTCTACCTTCTCGTCAATGACTGACTCGATGCTGCAGTAGTGTGTCTGGTTCTTTGACCTGAGATGCATCGGCAGTTCACCTTGAGGGTGTTATAGTTTGACTACACCATTACTCGGTCTCCTAGCCATATGGAACCCTGAGGTGTATGTTGGCTATAGCATGTTCATTGTAGGAACTGGATTGCATCAAGATGGAATCTATCTACCTCGGTGGTAGAGGAGTAGCCCTATGATGATCATGAGAATCAAGTCCAGAAGCCCATGGCCATGGCAGAGTGAAATAATAGAAAGAGTTTCTATTTAGATTTTCACATTGGACTCGAATCGAATGATTACATCATATGACAGAGACTAGGGTTTGACGAGTTCACCTTAACCCTAATCTGATCGGGGCTCAAGATAGAAGAACTGAATCACACAGGTAGCTGCACCAAGAGGTTCGCATTCAGCTCTGATGGGTTGCCACCATATACTGCTAGGTGTCACTGGTGGATTTTGGGAGCAATTAGAATGATTTAGATGATCGATCATTCTAGCTGTTCGAATCAGAAGAGTTCTGATCCATCGAAAGGAGTTTCGATGATGTCGATGATAGAGATCATGACATATCCCATTACCATACAGAACTGAACCTAACTGGGTCACACAAAAAGGGTTTGAATCTGGTGATCATCAATTGAACTGATCTAGTTCAATTGATCTGAATGAGATTCAATTAGGTTCAAGGAAATCGTGCTAGCACTCGATTGAACCTAACGTTCTTCTTTTACTATCATAAATAAGTTGTCCTGACTGAGCCAAAGGAGTTTGTGCTCAATCAGAGGCCTTCATATGGTCTGACTGGAGGTTGTCCAAGTCAGAAAAGGTTGTCTTATTTTGTAAGACATTACCTGCCATTTTTGGTCACCTGCCATTTCTTGTTCTTTGACTTTGGTCAAAAGTCTACCTTTGACTGGTCAAACGTTGACCATTGACACTTTGACTTTTGACCACATGTCATGCACCTATTGGAGAGCTGGTGGGGGCTTGTCCCCTGCCAGAACCTGGCAAGGAGAAGGGCGCACGCCAAGGGTGGCGTGAGCCCAAGTAGGAGGCGCCTAGGAGTCCTTGTTGGACAAGGACTCCATCTCCTTTTTGGATTCCAATTAGAGTTCTACTAAGAATCCAACTTTTGACTGGTCTTAGGCACCCTCTAAGGAGGAATCCAGGGGTCTCTATTCCCAACCAATCAGATTTAGATCTGATTTCACAAAGGGTTGTGATTGGTTGGGAAGGAAGAGGAGTTGGATCACAAGAGGTCTATAAATAAGACCCTGCGCCCAACCCTAATGAATGCAATTCTCCACGCCCCAAGGCTGCCTCTCCCCTCCTTCCACCTCTCTCTCTTCTCTCCACCAAAAGGTTTTTGGTTGGTGCGATTCAGATCAAGAAAGGCGATCAAAAGCAAGAAGGCTGCGCTGCTGCAAAAGGACGACTGCAGATCTTCAAAAGAGTTTTGAAGATCCTCCAGATCAGATCCAGATCTGATTTTTGGAGGTGTGATAGAGAAGAAGAGGATCTCCAGATCCAACCCGAGTGGATACCGGTAGAGGCCAGGCGCTTGCGTGGCTAAGATCCAGAACCTTCCGCTGCAATCAGGATCATCTACAGGGTAATAGGATTACCCAAATCAGGTAAATTAAATTTGATTTAATTTATCTTATTTTATTTTATTTATTAAAATAATAAGAATCAGATCTGAAATATATCAAGATCTGATTGAGATCAAGAGAAAAAATTTTTGAAATATATCTCTTGATCTAATCAGATCTGGACGAACCTGGACCGGGAAATCAGGATTTCCTTCAACTGGTATCAGAGCCATTATTTCTAATTTTTAATTTTATTTTAATTAAAAATAAAGTGATTTCAGATGTCACATGAGATGTGATCAGATCTGAAATCAGAAAAATTAAAATTAAATGATTTGGATCTAAGAACATGAAGATATGCATGACTAGTTCTAGAATAGAATAGTTCTATAGAATAGTTTTGCATGTCTTTGATTTAATTTGATTAAATCATATTTTAGATCTTCTTTATTTACTATTATATTCTGATATTATAAGTGTTAAAAATCTAATAAACAGCAAATAAAAATTATTTAATTTTAAATATCATATGAGATATGATTGATGCATGTCTAGACTAGTTGTAGAATAGTTCTACATAATTGTCTAGATTAGAATTTATTTTGATTAGATCAATTTAAATCTAATTTTTTAGATTATTATGTGATAATTTAGATCTGAAAACATGCATGATTTGATACATGATGAGATGTATGCAAAATATGCCTTATGATTAGATCTAAATTTGTATATGAGATATATGATATAGATCTATAACTGTTTTGTAGTATTTACATGTTCCTGATTAAGGCGTTCCTCTTGGCCGTCCGGTCATAAGAACGAAGAAGGGTTTAAAGGCCCTCTCTTCCCATTCGATGGGTGTTTCTTATGACGTGTAGGGGTGCTGGTGCGTGTTCGTCCTTAATCAGAAACCCAAAACTTACTTTCTGCAAAACCCTAGATCCTGAAACCCTAGGATTTATTGTGCATATTTTGTTTATGAACCCTACTTAATTAAGAATTAAGTTTATGGAATATTAATTAGGTCTAAAATTGAGAATTTTAGATCTAAGAGACATATTCATAATACTGGGTTCGGGCTTGGGTAGCTCAATTAGGTCTAAGCGGTTGATCAAACCGAATCAAGAGTTGGTTAGATGGGATCAACAATGCTTAAATTGACCAGCCTAATAGGATTAAGTCTGGGTCAAGATCGAGTCACGATCAAGCAAGACCTAATTAGGCTCAGAGGTTAGAGTCTGGATTGTAGGCTAACCCAATTGGTTCTGACTCAACAATTTGGTGTCTAAGGAAGTTTGGCACAGACGACCGACTGGTTTTTAATTGGAAGCTACTCGACCTGAATGCGTTCTTGTGCGAGTTAATGGCATATTCCTTCCACCGGTCTCACTTACCTGGCCATATCTGTTGACACGACCTCTGATCGTTCTTGACGAGTTCTTCCTTCCACGGTCCTCACTTACCTGGCCATATCTGTTGACACAGTTCGATAATCTGATTGAGGTGGTCAATAATCCGAGCTGACCCATGCCACTAGGTTAGTCATAATTGTTATGACTAAGCCAAGTCTAGTTTAATGAGACCTGAATCAATTCTCCCTAAGAAAAGATTAAGTCCGAGGTCTTCCACCATTGTAGACGTGCGGGCCCTTCCGGGGTTGATTGTTCTCGGCTGGATACAGTGGCTCAGTTGCACCGGGAAGATGCAACCATGTCTATTAGGCATTGGATGCTATGGGCTGGAGGATGAGTTGGGCTCAATATTTTGGATACGGTGAGAGACCCAATTAGGAACCCAGTCTATGCAAATGGTGGGTCTGACTTTAACTAAGGAGTGGATCAATATTCCGGATACGGTGAGATTCATGAATTAGAGACCAAGTTTGGGTGCACCATGATTAGAGAATCATTGAACAAGAGTTGTTCACTCATTGGCTAACCCGTCACCAATAACTGTTAGGTGAGGTGATGAGTCAGTTGGTGAGACCGCACCACCCACTAGAAATCATCAATCATTGGAGATTTTCGCATCTCTACAGAGGGAGTGTAGGGATCCGAGAAAATAGTGGAGCTAATTTGTTTAAAAATAAAATCCCTAAACAAATTGGTCAAGTAAAACAGTATCTAACTAGAATCTTTGACTCTCTACAGGAAAATGTCTGCGTCCAACCCACTGGCACGTATCCTAGACACACATAGACTGACTGGACCCAATTATAAGATTGGCTCAGGAACTACACAATTCATTTTGGGTTCAGAGAAGTTAATGTTTTGGACCAGGACCCTCCCACCTTACCAGCTGTCCATCTGAACAGAGAGCGTCTCTGGAAAAATGGATTGACGAAGACAATAAAGGCCAGATACTACATGTTGGGCTCGATGTCTGATGAGCCCAGCACCAACATGAAGATATCAAGCTGCTCCAAATGTTTGAAAGAGATATCGGGATAAATTCAACTTTTAACTAAGATGCTGATGGACAGTCAAAGATTGGCCACAATGGAGATGTTTGGCTGAATAGGCACGCAGGAAATAGAAGTCACTTCTGCACCATTTGACTGATGTGATGGGCAATTATCATGACATTGACAGGCATATAAATTAAAATCCTGTGGCCGAGAACTGATGAATATGTATGGCCAGCTTTTCTCTGGCAATGGGCCAAGTGCTATGGCGGACTGCATTCCTTCAAAATTCCTTGGCCGAGCTTTCTGTGAAATGCAAAGCAGAAGAAAAGAAGAATTCTTGCTATGAAAAGCATTGCAAATGGAAAAAAAAAGATTGCAACAGCGACTGGATCCAAAGAAGAAGCCGCCTCTTCAGGAGAAATGAAAGGAAAGAAGGTCCTTTCCATTGCCTCATTGAGGCCCATTGGAAGCCGAATCCATTGGGTGCTGAACCACTGGAAGAACGAGAAGGAAGGCACTTCTCAGGTTCTTAGTTATTGGAGGTTAGGTTGAGACATGGTCCACGCTCGGTAATGAGCAAGAGTATGCTGCAGTAGCCGTGGAACATACCCTCTTCGATTACCATCTGGTTTAGACTTAGTTTTAAAAGACTGTTATTATGTGCCTGCAGCTAGCAGGAATTTGATTTCTGTTTCATGCTTAGCACAAGAAGGTTATGTGATCACCTTCTTTAAGGACCATTGTAACATTCTTTATGAAAGAAATAAAATTGCAAATGGTTTCCTTATTAATGGTCTTTATCAGCTACATATTGATGTACCTGTTCTAACTATCGAGCAAACGTGAATGCCAAACGACCTAGGGATAGTCCAAACGACAGATATCTATGGCACCTGAGATTAGGTCATATAGCAGAAGATAGGATCAACAAATTGGAGAAAAATGGGCTATTGAGTCCATTGACTTTTGAGTCATATCCAACTTGTGAATCTTGTCTTCAAGGCAAAATGACTAAACTCCCTTTTGTTGGACATGGGGAGAGGGCCACAGATCTCCTTGCCCTAGTACATACTGATGTGTGCGGCCCATTTGATGTGCCGGCTAGAGGCAATTTTGTCTACTTCATTACCTTTACCGATGATCTGTCTAGGTATGGGTATGTGTATCTTATGAGACACAAGTCTGAAGCTTTTGAAAAGTTCAAAGAATTCAGACATGAAGTAGAAAAACAAACTGGAAAAACCCATTAAGGTTCTTCGATCAGATCGAGGAGGTGAATACCTTAGCCGGGAATTCCTAGACTATCTTAAGGAAAAATGGCATAGTCTCTCAATGGACTCCACCAGGAACACCTCAACTCAACGGGGTTTCAGAACGGAGAAATCGGACTCTATTGGATATGGTTCGATCCATGATGAGCTTCACAGACCTCCCAGATTTTCTTTGGGGACATTCATTATTAACTTCAATCTATCTTACTGAATAGGGTTCCCTCTAAAACCGTTCCTACCACACCGTATGAGATATGGCACGGTAAGAAACCAAGTCTGAGTCATCTCAGAATTTGGGGTTGTCCGGCTCATGTCAAAAGACAACAAGCGGACAAGTTAGAGTTTAGGTCCTTTAGAGCTCGATTCATAGGATATCCTAAAGAGTCATTAGGATACTATTTCTACATTCCAGAAGACCACAATGTGATTGTGAGTCGACATGCCATATTTCTTGAAAAAATAGTTTATTCAAGATAGCGGGCATTGGAAAGCAGATTAAGCTTGATGAGAAAGTCTCACAAGTACAAACGAGCTAAGGACCAAGTTGGAACCAAATCAGGTTGAGCCAATAAGAACACTACCTCCTCCACCTCGTAGATCGGAAAGAGTTTCCCGTCCCCCTGAAAGATACTTAGGTATTATTTCAGAGGAAGTAGAGGAAATGTTCCTCGTAGGTAATGGTGCTCATGGTGATGATCCCAAAACCTACAACGAGGCGATATCAGATATCGACTCCGAGAAATGGCTAGAGGCAATGAAGTCAGAAATTGACTCGATGCACTCAAACCAAGTCTGGACCTTGGTAGATCCACCAGAAGGTATAGTACCTATTGGGTGTAAATGGATCTTCAAGAGAAGATTGGTGCAGATGGAAATGTGGAGACATTCAAGGCTAGACTAGTGGCAAAAGGTTATAGTCAACGTGAAGGCATTGACTATCAGGATACCTTTTTCCCAGTGCTATGCTAAAATCCATCCGCACATTGCTTGCCGTTGCAGCCTATTTCGATTATGAAATATGGCAAATGGACGTGAAAACGGCATTCCTTAAATGGATATCTTGAGGAAGATATCTATATGGAACAGCCGCTAGGTTTCACATCCAGTGATACTGATCACAAGGTTTGCAAGCTGCAAAGGTCCATATATTGGATTAAGCAGCATCTCGGAGCTGGAACACTCGTTTCAATGATGTGATCAAAAGTTTGGTTTCATCAAAAA